>JAMKQA010015979.1:0-15977 GCA_024699735.1 Posidonia australis
TGTGCTAATGGTTTTAAAATGATGTTTTGGGCTAGGAAACTAGATGAAATGATTTGCTTCTCCAGTGTTGAGAATAAAGGTTTATGAATGAGTATGAGGTTTTGAAAGAAAAAAGAAAAGAAAGTTTGAAATGCCATTGTTTTCCATGTTTTTCTAATTGGATATGTGGCTTTGGCAATGGTAATTGTCTGGCAATGGTTTTCATGGGTTTTAGCGTTGTTTTTGGGGCGCGTACTGGGTGACATTCCTATCACTCACGCGTGTTTTCCTTGTCCCCTTTGTTTCAGGTGCTCAGGTGATAGGAGCAGTCTAGTCTGGTGCATCTTTTCGAGCCACGTTTGCCGCACACAGGTCTGGGTGTTTAGCTTTATTTATTTTATTCTGCCATTTAAATTCTTTTAGCTGTACTTGGGTAGTTCCTGTACTGTTGTGTAGCACTGGGGTGTTACATGTCCTGAGCAGACGGACCCATGTAATGGTCAGCCTAATGATCATGGAGTGGAAAGATTTGAAAAGCAGGGAAAGTTGATCCCTCGCTACATTAGGCCCTACAAGATTATCAGGAGGGTTGGTGAAGTTGCTTACAGGCTAGATTTGCCTCTAGATTTGTCTGACGTGTACAATGTGTTTCACATCTTGATGCTAAGGAAATACTTGGTCGATGCATCCCAAGTGATCCCAGTCTAACCAGAAGAGCTACAAGAGGACCTATCTATGGTGGAGGATGTTGTTCAGATACTTGATCAGAAAGAAGAGGTCCTTAGGAATAAAGTAACTTATCTTGTACTGGTTCAATGGTAGCACCATGACTCGGAGGAGGCTACTTTGGAGCAAGAGGTTGATGTGTGATCATAGTACCCCCATTTGTTCTATTAGAAGCGAATGCGGGGACAAAATTCACTTAAGGGGGTAGGATGTAATATTCAAGGTTGACCACAAAATTGTAATCTAGAAATGATATAGCCTTGTAATTGAGAAATTGTTATGTAATCCAGATAAGCTTGGATTTAATGTAATCCAAAACGAGCAGAGGGAGAGAGAGACGAAGAGAGTAGAGAGAGAAGAGAGGTGAGGTGTGAGAGAGAGAGTTTCGTCGAAGAAGGAGGTGTGCTACCGAAGGGAGGTTTGTTGGGAAAGGAGCTCGCTAGAGGAGCGTGTCGGAGAAGAGGAATCGCTGACAAACCCTACTACGCACACGTTCTCCTCCTCTTTTTCTAGAATCATGCCTAAAATTGTTAAAAATGAGTAGATTAGCATGTTATGATAACTAGTAGCAAATGTGTGATTTTTTTGTGAATTTATAAGGATTTTACGAAAGTTTTCTCATCATCTAAGTTTGTCTGGTTTTCTGTAAAGACTGTAGCGTGACTAGTAGACACGACCTACTAACGCAGGTGTGTAGCACGAGTATGTCACATGATGGTGTAATGCGAGCAAGTCGTACGAGCGTCCGACAAGAATAGCCAGTGCAACAAATAGTTTTTTAGTAGTAGCATTTGATTGTTTTTAGTGACTATTTGATGATAAATGACTAAAAATGGTTATGTAATGCTTGAGAAATTGGTTTTTTGTGATAATAAAGTTTTAAAATGGTTTTCAAAAGTGATGCATGTGTTTTAAAGAGGTTTTTCCAATATTTTGTAGGAACCACGTAAGTTGATGGACTATACCGACGAGGGGTATTAAGACCTCTGAGTGATCGGAGATGCGTCCTAGGTTGTGGTTACTGGGTTTTGGTCTGAGGATTGAGTCTAGCTCGCAATTGTGAGTTGTGGTACTATAGGACTTGGGGTAATGAGAGATCTAGACTAGCCTTAGTGTCGGTGCTAGTCAAGTCTAAGGTTAGAGTCCCCAGGTGTTTGGGCACCAAGGGGCATCATGAGGACGTATCTCGTGTGTGTGTGTGTGTGATATGATAAATGAGGCTACGACTGGAGCGGTTGAACTCCTGCACAAGGTAGTTCACTGTAGTAGTGCAGTAGGGACAGGGTTGGAACCTCGCCGACTGTTTGTGACTAGTCGGGCACTGGTGGCCACGAGTGGCTCGACAAGTTTTCTTGTTGTGCATATGCGTCGTTTTGAGCTAAAATCGAGTTGTGGTTTGTCTTAAGGTTTTGAGTCATATCTAGCTATGTGGTAACTTGTGGTTTGAGTTAGTTTCCAGTCGTGATTTGATTGTGATTTGAACTGTGAAATGACTCATGTTTTGGGTTAGATTCTAGTCAAGTTTTGCTTCCCAAAACTGTATAAAAAGTGATTTATGAAGATGCATGAAATTTCAAGGAAAGTGATAAGAAAGTTTTGACTAGGTATAATTTGTTAAGTGGATTTTCACATTACGTGTTTGGCATTTCAATACTAGTGTTTCTTCGTGCCTTTTGTAGTTCTTTAGGGTTTTTGTTTAGTTTTGGTTTTAGGAGCGTGTATTGGGTGACAATAGTGTCACTCTTGTGTGATTTTATTGTATTTTTGTTCAAGGTGCATAGTTGAAAGTGAAGTCTAGCTCTGGTATAAATTTCGAAGTAGCTTAGCCACACACAAATTCTAGGTAGTTAATTTGGATTATTTATTTGTTAATTTTTGTTAATTTAGCTGTAATTAAATATTTAGGTAGTATTGGTACTGTTGTATGGCGCCTGGGGCGTTACATTATAACACTACAGAATCGAATGAATTGAAACTTCTATTTTCAATAAAAAAAAATTTAATATTATTGATAATAAAGTAGTGTTGCATTATGTTATGTACAACCACTATCATTGGAAATGAATGATCTGAAACTTTTATTTTGAACAAAAAATATTTTAGTTTTACTAATACAAGAATAGTGTAATATTATGTTATATTCACTTATGTTTATTAAAACTAAATTAATAATCAAACAAGTAAATAAGTATAACCTTCAATCCGTGAATCTTTAGAAAATGCACAATCCCATGTTTTGGGATAACTCAAGAAACCGTACCCAAACCAAACTGTAAGTGTAGGATACTTAGGCTTCTTTAGAGGGGTTGAATAGAGAATTTTTAAGTTTTAGTTCAATTTTAATTTTCTTTAGGCAAATTAAAAAAAAAAGGGAAGAAGCAATCACACAACGAAGATAAACAATAATAGAAAGTGCTCAACGATTTATAGTGGTTCGACTAACCCCGGCCTAGTCCACTCCTCAAGTTCCCCACTTGAGATTTTCCCTTTTACTTAATATCAAAAGTTTACAAGTAACAATTACCTTACTTGTGTCACAACCGACGATCCCTTCTCCCACTTAGAGAAAAACTCAACGTAACTTGATTACAATAGTAGCTCTTACAATACTCTTATGATCTCCCAACACTTGCCAAGCTTGATGTAATGAAAAAGGAAGCTTAAGATGGCTAGGGAGGATGTAAAGGATGAGATTTTAACTTAAGACTTGCAACTCTAGTAGTATGATAGCTGTGAATGCTTGTTGTGTCTCTCTAAGATGTCATTAGACCAACTTTATAGTCTTAAACTTAAACTCTAAATGTGTCATAATCTAGAAAATGGTATGCCAACTGACAGAAGATTCGATACGCCGAAATTCTTCGGTCGACTGAAATCTGCAACGATCGAGCAATTCGGTATGTCGAATAAATTCACTTGATCAAAAACTGTTTTAGCATCACTTGTTCAGATATAGTTGCCCGTTAACCCTAATTTTATATTTATTTATATTTTCCGATATGTCGAAGGAATTCGGTATGCTGTTTTAGGACTCAGCTCAATATATTTTTTTCTTTCAATGTTTTTAAGGGTATTCTATCGGGTATTCTTAGTTTTCTAGGATGATGACTTATGATGGAAGATTATTACATTCCTAGAAATTACATCAAAAAAGATAAAGAATTACATCAATTTATGTAATACAATGGGAATGACAATTTTGCCCCTTGAGTCCTTCTTTCGCCTTTCTTCATATTATCTAGTTCTTTTCTCTGGAGTTTGTCTTGTGTCTTGTATGGCTTGTCTTGTATGCCTCGATTTGTTTCTTCATGTTTGTCCTTGAGAGTATTCTTACATGATTGAAAATATTTATAAAGTCTATATTGTTATCATCAAAATAAATAGATAATATCATTTTTCAATAGTAAGCAGTTTGGATTTCTCTAAATCATGAAAATATCTCTCATTTTCTTTTAAATTTTATTTTTTTATTTAGAATTAATACTAAAACTATTATAGTAAAACTACAACTATTTGTAGATAGTAAAAACTTTTTCCGTTATTTTCCAAATTAACATAATAAAAATTATTAAAATAAATCAGAATTAATAAAATTGGATTAATAATCATAATTAATAAAAATGTTGTAAATTTTTTTCGTCATTAAAACTAAATTAATAATTAAACAGGTAAACAAGCATAACCTTCAATCCATGAATCTCTAGAAAATGCACAATCCTATGTTTAGGATAACTCGAGAAACTGTAAGCAGTTTAGCTTTCTCTAAATCATGAAAATCTCTCTCTTTTTCTTTTAGATTTTAATTTTATATTTAGAATTAATACTAGAACTGTTATAGTAAAACTACAACCGTTGGCGGATAGTAAAAATGTTTTTTCATTATTTTCCAAATTAACATAATAAAAAATTATTAAAATCAATTTTAAAATTTAAAAAATAATTAATTGCAATTTTGAACACACTTAAATTGAAATTTAACATACAAACAACTAATACAAGAAACTTAAAAATACATATTCATGCCTTCTTCTTCTATGAACAAAGTATATGATTTTAATAAAAAACAAGGCCATAGAAGACTCATGAATGAGTAAACATGCGAATAAAAGGAATTCAAACAAATGTGAAAGATGGGATGTCCTTTTCAAAAAGGAATTCAAACAAATAAAATAAAAAAAGGAAATAAGAAGGATACAATTAACTTACATGCTACGTATGTATTAAATATTGATCCCAACTGCTACGTAGGTGTAGACACCCCGATTTTGAGGTAACTCATCGATGAGCTTTCCAGATGTTGCTTTGGATGTGGCTAACCCTTGAATCCTATTAGCTAAACCAATCCTAAACCCATAGCAGGCCCACAGTCCAATTAGACATCTAGACAAGTAGGAGAGAGTACCTAGCTAGCACACTACCTAGGACATCTACCTAGCACACCTAGCTAGCACACTTACCTAGCACACCTACCTAGCACATCTGCCTAGCACATCTACCTGGCACACCTGTCTGACACACTTAGCTGGCACACCTACCTAGCACACTTAAGTGGCGCACATACCTGGCGCACATACCAGGCGCCCAGCCATTTCTCAGGCTGTTGGCTGCTGACTTTCCACCTCCCATGGCTGTTACCTCTACCAACGAATGTGCCATGAAATCTTCCAGGCTTTTCGTCTACGAGGCTCCTTGCTTTCCTGGGAGTTACCCTTGAAAAATCCCTATATATAGACCCATATAGGCAACCAATTTGGGGTTGGACACACACAGCTACAGCCAGCCTTCTCTAGAATTCTGCAACTATCCACTTGAGCTCTCAAGCTTTTCCTTGCATCCAGAGATATTCTCAGCCCTTCCAAAGCATCAAGAGCTTATTATCTTGGGTCTTTTTATTTGATGGAACATCTTGGACAAGGTAGGCCCTTCCCACTTTTCCTTCAAGTTCTTATTCTTGTGCATTGGAATAAAGCATGCTAGAAATTCCACATTTTCCTATGTTTTCATGAGGTTTCTATGATGAATTTACTTGTCCTCCTTGCAAGATGCTCTCCATGCAAATCTACACTTTTTTGTTTGCAAGCATGTTTACTTTGTTTCTAGTATAAAAATTTGCATTATGTTGCCTGTATGAGCTATCTTTTTCTTACTATTTCTTTGCACATAGATCCATGCCAAGCACCTAAACATTAAGTTATGCAGTAGAAATATTCTTGGTATGATCATCACCTACATATGTTTTGTTGGGTCTACTTGTTCCATGTTTGTTCTTTTGCATTTTGTATGCGTTTCTGCCATGAACCCATTAAATCATCTTGTTTTTAATCAAATGATAGTAAGATGGCTTTGATCATTTGCATCCTGTCATGCTTTCAGCTTTTAACATCCACATAAATCAACCTGCATTAGTATAAATCACCCATCTCTATTCTAGGTCAGATTCTGGATCAGATTGTAGTCTGATCCAGATTTTCTGGGGAGCACTAATCTGGAGCACCTATATGGCGCACCAGAGTGGCGCACCAACCCAAAGCACCACTCTGGTGCACCATTCAGGAGCACCAGACTGGTCAAAGAGCAAAACATTCACGTTTACATACCTGTTTGCATGGTTTTCAGAATGACTTTGAGCCTGATCCTTTTACTGCTCGTTCTTTGATATTCCGTGGTTTTGCATGCATGCTTTTAGTTTAAAGCAAGATTGTTTTCTAGTTGTTTTCTCCCTTTGGATATTCAGTCCTTGGGCAGAATCTGGTAGGCTGGTTGCACTTTACTCCTACGTGGAGAGCCTTGTGCATTAGCCCATGATCCAGAGACATGGTTGAATCCTACTTCTCTCATTTAGAATAAAGTAGGTGAGGTCTTGTGCAAGGCTACCAGCCCTTGAGCACAAGGTCCACAAGTCATTGCACTTGCATTTCTTTCACTTTTAAGGCATATTTTCCAAGTTTTGCGAAGGATTTTACATTACATACTTTCCAGAATGCATTCTCATGTGATTTGACACTACATGGATTTCTATTTTCCCTCAGCACATCTTTCTGGCCCACAGAGGAGCACATAGGTGGTGCACCAGACTGGAGTACTAGTCTGGCGCACAAAACAGGCACATGAGCCTGTTTTCAGTAGCACACAGTAGGGTTTTATATGGTTTTTTGCATGTTCTCTCGACATGATTTGCTTCTGGATTTTTCCTGGTTTTCTTCCTTGATATATCAGGAAGGCATAGCTCTGTTTTTAACCATTTTTACGTATGTTAGATTGCATTTGGCATATAGCGAAGCAAGGATGAAAAATCACTCGAAATTGATATATCTTTGATTTCATTCATGCAATGACTTTGCATCGACACTTGACCCGACATACGAGTGATACTTCTGAGCATTACGACACACCCCAGCACATCATGCACCCGTATTTTAGACACCACACACATTAGCATGGCATGGCATATCGCCGTCAGGCGTACAGGAAAGGCTGAAAAGTCGACATTTCATAAGCAAATGAGAAACCTATAGAAGATCCATTTATCGGGCGCACGAGGGTGCCTAATACCTTCCTCATGCGTAACAGGGATCCTTACCCACTTCTGGTTTATGACCTGCTTTTCCATTGCATGATTTGCGTGTTTTATATGGTTTTCCTCGTCTTCCATTTTAATAGACTAGGTGGCGACTCTTGCATTTGCATATTTATTTTTATTGTTTTTTGCCGTGACTTTGCCGATCCTCGTGTATTTTGGCCTTTCGCGTCGAAGTCCTCGAGGCTGTTGCCGACATGGTTACAGGAACTGGCGACTCCACTGGGGATAACCAAATCCCGGCTTTGTTTTTGGTTTCTCCTTTGCTTTGACTTCTCTTTTTGCTTGCCTTTTCCATGTCTTGCACTGGTTATCCTTTTAAGTGGTGTCTTTTTGCATGCATGGCTTTGTAATGTTGTTCTTTCCTTTTACACACTTTTGTTTTGCCATCACTATTGCACATGCTTCTGTTTGATAATTCATGGCTAAAATGCATGTTTATTTCCCTACTTGTATATGCCATGCTTAGGAGATTAGAGACATGTTTGCTCTCCCCATCGATTAATGAAAACATAAAAACTAAAATCAAATAATCAAGCAAACTAGTGACAAATTGCAAATTTCCCCCACGGTCTAATAAGCTTGCAAGTAAAAAACTTAAAGCATACTTTGCATACATCATATAGGACATGCATCTTCTCCTCTCCTAGGATCGCCTATACAGTCTGCAAAGGACATTTTTCGGTGGCTCATCCGATGGCTTTGGCTTGGAATGAAAAATCGGGTTTGTCCCCCCTTGTCCGGGATCATGTCAGTGTAGTAGAGGGTACAACCTACTGCTTTGGCAGAGGTCGAGGCCTCGAAAGCACCACCAGTTCACTGACTAGGCTATGGCCAGGATTTAGAATGGGGACCTTATTTTTTCTAAACTCGAGTCGGAGACCTATTCACCCCCTAGGTGAACCCGGAGTAGACAGCTTAATAGGACATCCCTAGTTGGTGAGAGAGTGCATACTAGAGGCATTCATTTGCATCTCATACCACCATAAACATTTCATTGTTTCTAACTTGTTTTTTATGTGCATAGGATTTCTGATCTTTGAGTTTCCTTAGCGTGAGCTTAAGATCTTTCCTTTCGCGAATTCTATTTGCGACCTTATTCACGACCGCGTCTCCCGAGTTATTCGTCACTTCTGACGATAGCTCGTCCTAGGATCCGTCCTATCCTTCCTAGTTGCAATCCAATCCTTACTCGCTCGCGATCCACGATGGCCCAGCATGCTAGTGAGTCCCTTTCCCCTGCTGTCCAGGAGGAGGTCCCTGTCTCGGAATACTCTTCCTATGTGTCTGTTCCAGTCATCACTACTGCCTCCACCTTTGCCTTAGCTTCTGGAGGACCTCCACCACCACAATTCCGTGTCCCTAGGGCAACCCCGCCTTCGCAACCATCTGTCTTGTCTTCTTCTGCTGTTGGGGCCACAACAGTTGAGTCTGTCTCTCCCCTGGGCTATGTGTTTACTAGCCATCCTCCCACTGCGGTTGTTTCTGTAGTAGACACCCCCAGTTCAGTCAACTGGGATCTCAGCCTCTTGTTTCACCCCCTGTCTTGCCTCCTTCCTTTGGAGCCACCGGTGATGATCCCATGACCGCGCAACTGCAACAAATGTCATCCCTCGCCCAGCAGTTGTAGGGATTGGCACTGGCGCTCCAGCCCTTCTTAGCTTTGTCTTTCCCGGCTCCCGAGTAGCCTGTGAAACCGGCTTTAGGACCACAGTTTGCACCCACTGCACTCCCTCCACAGCCGTTGCCATCCCTTGTCTCTCCAGCGATAGGGTGTCGACATTACCTTTTGTTACACCTGCACAGCACCCACCACAGCATGCATCCCATTTATCTGGTGGCCAGCCTTCCAGGCTGATGGGAGCACACGCCATGAGCATTGTACCTGAGGCCATCCCGGTCCAACAGCTCTTGCTCCCACACTCTGCACCACTTGTTGCACCACCTCCTGCACTATCCTCACCATTGTACCACACACAAGGTTCATCTTTTGTCCCACAGCACACTGCACCCATGCATGGGTACACTGGCCATCCTGCCGTAGCACCAGACGGTGGATTGGTGGATCCGGAGGAGCCCCTAGGGGCGACCCATATAGTGTACGCGGCACCCGCTTCTACTGCGTAATCCACAGCTGCAGTAGCTTCGGATGCTCTCCTCGCGAGATTAAATGACCTGAAGCGCACTCTTCGGCAAGTGCAAGGTGGAGACCACCGACCCTACCAATTCTGGGACTTATGTTATTTCCCAGAGGCGACTCTCCCCCCGAATTTCTAAATCTCGGAATTCGACAAATACAATGGTAGGGGCTACCCAATTTCCCACCTTAGAGCCTATTGCGGAGACCTCGCTCAGCTCCAGGCTGACGAAAGGTTGTTAATTCGCCTGTTCCAGAAAAGTCTCACGGGGCCCGCATTGAAGTGGTTCACTTCCCTCAACATGGCCACCATGAAGACTTGGGACGACCCTACACAGGCGTTCCTGGAGCAGTATTCCTTCAACCTTGACTTAGTCCCCAAGCAGGAGGACTTAGTCACAATTAAGCAGAGACCCCAAGAAACATTTGGGGAGTATGTTGGACGATGGCGCTCCTTGGCTTCGCAGGTCAAAGATAGACCCCCCGACGAGGAGTCTATTGAGATCGTGATCCGAGGAGCACAGCCAGCGGTCGGGGCTTTGCTTAGCATCCCACCTGTCACCACCTTTTCTGCATTGCTTCAAGTGGGCGCCCGTGTCGAGAGCTCACTGCGCGGCGGCAGTTTTCCAGCGCTCTCTGCATTTGCCAAGCAAGCCACTTCCTCACATAGTGGCACCAACAGCAGCAACAAAAACCATGGTGCCAATCCACCCCGGAGGCGGGATCCCTCCAAGGATACAGTTGCTTACATTAGATCCCCTATTGCATCGGCGAATGTCCATTCGCCCCCTCAGCATCAATTAGTTTATGCACCCACGCCTACACTTGGAGCACCTCATGCACCACACATCACTCCCACTGCCACACCAGTTTATCCTCCCCCTCAGGTGGTGATGCGTCCGCCAGTGGCACATCCGTAGGCAAGGCGGCAACGCCGTGACAAGCGCCACTTTACCCCATTAGTGGAACCGTTGAGCATGGTATTCCCTAAAGTCGCATCCTTGTTGAGGCTGCCTGAGGTGCGCCCTCCTCCTAATCCACTGCCAGCCTGGTACAATGCCAATGCGTTCTGCAATTTCCATTGGGTGGTGGGTCACTCGACGGATAATTGTCTCACATTAAGGAACGCAATCCAGGACCTGATTGACCAAAGGGTCATTGTGATTAACACATAGGCGGCAGGCCCCGAGCCCGCACCAGTAGCTGCACAAGCACCACCAGCACAACCCAATATAGTTAGCCAACCTTTACCCCAGCATTCAGCCTCGGGAGTAGTAGGCCCCTCGGGAGTCAATTCCCTTTTTTGTTGATTCTATCTGATCTTTTATTTGTCCTACCGGTCTTATTTTTGATTCCATGTTGTGTCAACCAATTAGAGCCAGTTAATCTCTTTCTTGCTCATGAGTCTGTCAGCCACTTGGCCATTCACAACAACCCTTGTCTGGTGGTTGAGAACTTGTGTTGCAACTGGGGATACGAGAAAGCAACCCCTTGGGCGATACGGCTAAGGAACCGTTGAGCCAATCAAGGTGGAAGAACGAAGAGAGCACAAAGATTTGGGATACGAATGTCAGTACCAGCGGAAGAGATCCCCTGTGCTCAGGTAAGTCTCAAAAAAACGATCATTTCCCGCGATTTAACTCACTTTACCAGTGCAGGCGTATTGAATCCAAACCAGAGTTTGGTCACAGCCTCAATACCATAGTCACCAACAGTTCAGTCATTTAGAACAGTCAGCGGTGCATCAAGCAACAGCCGTACCAGATCTTGCTCAGAAAGTAAACACAGAGAGCCTGAACAACTTGGAGATCTAGACATTTTTTCCAAGCCCAATCAAAGGTGCTCACAGATGATTTTATAGAGCACGGCAAAATCAAGGAGGGCAAAACAGTTGTCTCACCACTACAGCCAGAATCACAAGGCCCGAGCTTCAACTATGGTCCCCCAAATCGAAGAAAGCCTTCACTGGACCAATGGTCGTCGCCCGTCAGCATCTCCTAACTGAAAGTACTACCAATGATCGTCGGCCACTCCCAAGCCTTGCAAAGCATTCCATTGTAGGCCATGCATCTTTATTCTAAATTAAAGCATCTAGACATCACCTAAAATTGCATCATATGCATTGTACTTTCTTTTCATTGTAATCATAATATGAACACTGGCATAACCATAGCCCGATGAGGAAAATCGGAAGCTTGCCTGCTTAGGAAGAGTTTGATCCTCCTCACGTGTTACTACCTGTGTGACCTAGGAGGTAAGGGAGCCACTATCCACGGGAAAATGGGCAAAATGTACAAATTCCTAGGGGACCTACACCTCCAGAGGGAGAAAAAAATGTTAGGCCATAAGTGAGAGTGCGAGCTAATAAAAAAAACATAGACTTCGGAGCACAAAAGAAATAAGAAGACAGAAGTTGCAGACAGAAGTTGGCTCCAATGAGAGATGCATGTAGGACGACTCTATCCCTATCACATAACTTGGAGAGGAGTTGAAGCATACACCTACCAAGTCCACCTGTTCAAAGGGACTAGCCACCCCTTTTATATCAAACTAAAAGAGCAGCCACCCCTCAGCATAGGTGTTTATTACCTCCAAGCAGGGACAAGGTAGGTCAGCATGCCTTTGAGGGAATAAAAGAAAAATGAATTATTGAAAAGAGTAAGTGTAGGGCCCTAGGAGTTTGGCATGGAGCCCATTTTATCCCTAAAGACCATGGTTGAGTGAGAGCCACCATAAACCCAAAGATTCTGGTAGCATCAAATGAGTCGAGGACAATCAAGTTCCTTATAGCAGGCAATGAAGGCTTCCTCGGTGCTGAGGGCATATCTTCTATCAACCATTCATAAATCTTGCTTCCAGCTTAAGAGTTCTGCATAAATCATTTGGCATTTGGCATTTAGCATTGGAGAATTCGCCACTTTTGCATTTTGCATCGCTTTGCAAGACGTTTGCCCACATTCCAACCAAGGGCATGCCAGCAGCTGCCTTTTGAGTTGGAATGTTGGCAAATAAGGGAGCTCAACTAGGGGCATGTTAACGGCTCATTGGTTGGAGTTAGGTCTTTGACAAGGGGCATGTCAGCTGCCTTTCTAAGTTAAGAAGATTATGGGGACAGTACTACTATTGGGAGCATGCAGATGAGGCTTCTCAAGCACTTCTGGATAAGCCTGTTAATTGATGCAACACGGGAGCATAGCTGTCACGGCACATGAAACAGGCTGGTGGCATGCATAGCAATAGCTCGCAGGTCCGGCAGACTTCTTCCAAGGCAAGAGCAAAAAGCAAGGAAAATGGGTTTCCAGAATCCAGCCACAGCATATAACAAGTGCCATTTCACTTCAACCATGGCAATATTTAACAATGAAGAGGACATGCCCCAAACCCACGGTTGCTCACGGTCCTCAGCAATCAATACACCAAGCCATATTTGCAGAATATCAGAACAATGCTCAGGTGTCACCATGGTTGGATATCCCTACACGGCACATCGGCTAGCAGATATGACAGTTATCCAGTGGGTCCCATCACAAACAGGCAGTGCAAGTACTTTAATTACCAAGGTCTAAGCACAAAATGGCTGCAAGAATTGCATTGTTATCCTCAGCACCCTGCAGTTGGCAAAAGGCAAAAGGCAAATATCAAGAAAAGCCAGCATATAATCTTCAAACATTCACTAAAAGGGTAGCTTGTAGAAAGCCCATCGCGAAGCATGATAACCCGCAAAGGGTGCGACATATCACATTTGAGCAGAAGCTTGCAAGCACCCAGCAGAATATCAAATATCACAGTAGCTATACAGCAACCAGATATGCCCAGTTGCGGATATGCCCCAACTTTTTGCGAAACCCATAGCAAAGGCAGCACTCCAGCAAGGAGGATATTGCACATGCATCTCAGCGAGAACACCAGCATCCGTGCCACAGAGCCAGCAACAAGCAGTTCTACCCTCCAGATTGCATCTGAGACGGTTTCCTTCCTGGGGGACAATCCAGGGATTATCGCTTTTGTTTTTCCAGGTTCTCGCTCTAGGTGGACGAGATCCTTCTATCCCTTCTTTCCTTGGATTTTCGCGAGCGCGAAATCCTCTTCTTTGACCTTTGACCGAGCGGTCAAGGTCCTTTTCCTTCGCTTTCCTGGGGTTTTCGTTGGCGCGAAATCTTCTAGTTTGACCTTGGACCGGGCGGTCAAGGTCCTTTTCCTTCACTTTCCTAGGGTTTTCGTAGGAGCGAAATCCTCTTGTTTGACCATTGACCGGGCGGTCAAGGTCCTTTTCCCTTGCTTTCCTAGGATTTAAGAGGGCGCGAAATCCTTTTCTTTGGCTTTTGACCGGCCGGTCAAGGTCCTTTTCTTTGGCTTTTGACCGGGCAGTCAAGGTCCTTTCCTTTGCTTTTCTTGGATTCTCGCGAGAGCGAAATCCTTTTCCTTGGCTTCTGACCGGGCAGTCAGAGTCGACCTTTGACCGGACGGTCAAGGTCATTTCCTTTCTTTTCCTTTTTCCTCGCAAGAGCGAGATCCTTCTGTTTGGCCTTTGACTGAGCGGTCAAGGTCCTCTCCGTTGCTTTTGTTGGATTCTCACGAGAGCGAAATCCTTTTCTTTGGCTTCTGACCGGGCGGTCGAGGTCATTTCCTTATCCTTTTCTTTGGCTTCTGACCGGGCGGTCAGTGTCGACCTTCGACCAGGCGATCGAGGTCATTTCCTTTTCCCTTTTCCTTGGCTTCTGACTAGGCGGTCAGAGTCGACCTTTGATCGGGCGGTCAAAGTCTCTTCCTTTTCTTTGCTTGGATTTTTCGCATGCGCGTAATCCTTTTCCTTGGCTTCTGACCGAGCGGTTAGAGTCGACCTTTGACCGGGCGATCAAGGTCCCTTCTTTTGCCCCTCCTGGATTTTCGCGGGCCCGAAATCCAACTTGTTGACTTTGACCGGGCGGTCAAGGTCATTTGCCCCCTTTGGATTTTTGGGGGCGTGAAATCCAGCTTGTTGACTTTGACTGGGCGGTCAACGTCGTTTGCCCCTTTTGGATTTTCGCGGGCGCAGAATCCAGCTTGTTGACTTTGACCGGGCGGTCAACGTCGTTTGTCCTTTTGGATTTTCACGGGCATGGAATCCAGCTTGTTGAATTTGACCAGGCGGTTAATGTCATTTGCCCCTTTTGGATTTTCGCGGGCGCGGAATCCAGCTTGTTGACTTTGACCGGGCGGTCAATGTCATTTGCCCTTTTGGATTTTCGCGGGCACGGATCCTGCTTCTTGACTTTGATTGGGCGGTCAATGTCGTTTGCCCCTTTTGGATTTTCACGGATGCAAAATCCAGCTTGCTGATCTTGACCGGGCGGTCAAGGTCATGTGCCCCTTTTGGATTTTCGTGGGCGCGGAATCCAGTTTGCTGATCTTTGACCGGGCGATCAAGGTCCTTTGCCCCTTTTGGATTTTCGCGGGCGCGAAATCCAGCTTGCTGGCTTTGACCAGGTGGTCAAATGTCCTTTGCCTCTCCTAGACTTTCGCAGGTGCGGAATCCAGCTGGTTGACTTTGACCAGGCGGTCAAAGTTCTTGGTTTCTTCGATTTCCTTGGGCAGGAAATCCTATGCCTTGACCTTTTGACCTGATGGTCAAGGTCCTAGCCCCTCTCTTGGATTTTTTTGGGCAGGAAATCCTGTGGCTTGACCTTTTGACCAAATGGTCAAGGTCCTAGCCCCTTTCTTGGATTTCCTTGGGCAGGAAATCCTGTGGCTTGACTTCTTGACTAGATGGGCCCCTTTCTTGGATTTCCTTGGGCAGGAAATCCAGTTGCTTGACTTTTGACCAGGCGGTTAAGGTCCTTATCCTTTCTCTTCTGGGTTTTCGCGAGTGCAGAATCCTGTTGTTTGACCCTCTGATCGGGCGGTCAAGGTCCTTTTGTTTCTCTCTTCTATTTTGAGTTTTTGCGGGCGCGAAATCTCTTTGTTCGCCCTTGGTCCATGCGGACAGGGCCTTTTTGCCTGACAAATGGTATGTTTGTCATGCCCCTTTTCCGTGGGCTGATATCCCCAACTACTCGGTTGACAACCGTCACGCTGTCAGGCGGTCGGGTTGACAAGACTTGATTGACTTGTCATATCTCGTCTCTTAGGTTGATAACCTCAATAATCTGGCTGATACGTCCGACAACTTATCATTTCCCAGCCCGTGGTTTCCTCTGTGTGCAGGATTTCTTTATCTTTTGCCTTGTTGTTTCAACATTAGCATCAGCATCGCATCATCTTGCAAGCACCCATTCTTGTGTTTTTGTTAGCATCAGCATCGCATCGGCCTTCAGCATCGGCTTTTGCATTGGCATCTCGCATTGGCATCACATCCCTAGCATTTAGATCAGTTGTTGCATGCATTTCGCATTCACATTTGCATTTGGCAACAAGTCATGATTTTCGGTGCATCCGCCGAATAAGTGACTTACTGCCTACAACAAACACCATCCTTCTGTAGCCTCAAAATGGGGGTATCTTGTCAACCCTGAGCATCGGTCTTGGTTCCTTTCGTCCCTCGACCTCGCTTAGGGAGGGGCATCTGTAGACACCCTGATT
>JAMKQA010015980.1:0-30034 GCA_024699735.1 Posidonia australis
ATCACAACAGTTTCCATCATTTAGGTCTGTCTCTTCCTTTACAATTTTGATGAGAAAAAGTGTACTTCTCAATGTATATGCACACTGCTTAAGTTTTACCTGTTTGACTCAAGTGTTTATTGTTCATGTCCAGTACATACTGCTAACAAAGTGGTTTCATAAAACTTTTATCTTTTGTTTCATTATGCCTTTTGTAAGAATCACTTGGTTTTTCTTACAGAATGATTTGGAGAATAGTTCACTTCAGATGGCATCTTTAGAGCAGAAAAAGGCTGATGAAAATGTCTTGAGACTTGTTGAAGTTCACAAGGTTCGTGACAATATGAGAGTCCAAACTTAGATCTAGATTTTTCAATATCATTAGTAAATATTCAATGTCATCTGTGAAATTTACCACTTAAGTAGAAATAAATATGTGTAGAGGGAGAAGGAAGCTGCATTATTGAGAATACTTCAGTTAGAAAAGGAACTGGACCAGAAGCAACAATTGGAGCTTGAAATCATGCAACTAAAAGGGAAAGTACAAGTGATGAAATACATTGAAGGTGAAGATGAATCTGTAGTGCAGAGCAAGTTAGCGGAGGAAATGACACAACTTGAAGTTTTGAATAACTCTCTTATAAGCAGAGAGCGCAAAAGCAATGATGAATTACAGAAAGCTCGTAAAATATTAATTGAGGTTTTGTGAATTTCTCTCTTTTATTAAGCCATCCTTCTCTATACCTGTTTCTGGTGTACAGAATTTATAGTTTGATATTTCTTCAGTATAATATTTTTATTTTGTTGGACATAGAGATTATTTGATGTCCAATTTTTTGTGGATTATGCAGGAGTTAGATAGTGAGTTGAGTGGTCGCACAATAATTGGAATCAAGAGAATGGGGGAACTAGATCAAAAGTCTTTCCTAACTGCATGTAGGAAGAGATTTCCAGAAGAACATGAAGGTGAGAAATCTGCAGTCCTATGCTCTCACTGGCAGGAAGAGTTGAAATCACAAGAATGGCAACCATATAAGGTTGTTGAGAAGGATGGAGAGCCTCAGGTATGGATTATTCTGTCAGCATTTCTGTTGTGTATGTCTCATCTTAGGGTTAAAGGAAATCTTTGTCTGTTATCTATTCCGTTTGTGCTCCTTCTTGGAATAGAACTCAAAATACTTTCAACTTTAGCATTTTTCTTCTTTCAATAGATTCCCCGTGCCATGTTTAATGTCTGTGTTGTAGAAACATATGGAAAGAAAAGATTCATATGGCCGACCCCATGTAATGGAAATAAGGTGTGATTATTGTTTTGTTTATTTTCTTTATGGACAGTGATACATACTGCATTCTTGGCAAGTACACATTCTCTTTACATTTCTCTATTTGTTTGTTTGAAAATTTTAAATAATCTGGATCCTAGTAATATTATCATGTTTGTTTGCTGAGAGTGATCTGATACTTCTTTGCAGGAAGTAATTAACGAATCAGATGAAAAGTTAGTAGGCTTGAAGAACGATCTGGGGGATGAGGCACACAATGCTGTCAAAGCAGCCTTGCTTGAAATAAATGATTATAATCCTAGTGGGAGGTATGTAGTACCAGAGCTTTGGAATTTTAAGGAAGACCGGAAGGCAACACTGAAAGAGGTTATTCAGTACATATTTAAGCAATGGAAAAGCCATAAACGGAAAAGATAACAAGGCAAAAGGTTTGAAATTTTGTATGAAACTGCAAGTACTGATGTGCTTTTTGTCATGCTACTATGTCAGACTTGATTAAGATTTATGATTTACACTAACTGCTAGCATGAAATTTAACAGATGCTACATTGAATGAAATGGACTTTCAAAAAAATATTGGACGAAATGCTTAACCTTGAGCCATATAAATTCGTGGAATATGACAGGTTATCATCATCATTGTTTTTTCATTGTTGGCTAGAAATTTTTCAGAGTTACTCCCAACATTAGAAACGAGTAATGGAATGATCTCACAAGCATCGGATTCAATATACAGTGTCCATAGCCTAGAGACCTCAAAAAAGGATTCATCCAAGATTGGTGACCATTGTTGTACGTACCTATACTCATATAGGACTTTTTTTTTTCAACTTTTTTTTATATAAGTAAATAAATAAATAAATAAATAAACCTCAAAAATACTTGAGGGGTGAATCATGAATGATCTACATATATTGTATTGCTGTCATTAATTTCCATGTAGTGAATATGACGAAGAAATACATATTTGTATCCTTATTTTATAACTATAATAAATTCCATGTTATACTTGGGAGTATTTTTACTCTTAGTTGAAACTGAACTTAGTTGCTAGCTTCATGGTTGTTAAGGTGGCACCTAGGCAACAAGCCTCCCTTTGCCATTAAGGTAAAGCCTCCCTTTGCCATTAAGGTATTGATGACCCATTCTACATATATGTAATTTATACCTAGGCAACACCTTGTTCTTGCCTCGGGTTCCTACCTAGGTATCATCTAATCTTAGTTGCTAGCTTTTGTACATAGTCATTAAGGGGACTAGCTTTCCCAAGTCTACCTTCACCACTATGGTGATGGTAACTTGAGCTATATACATGTACATAATGCATATTTAGGCAAACTGTAATCCTTTAAGACGTGCTTAATGTATTTCAAAACATTTCATCTCATACCAGATAATCACAAGATACAAAAGTAACTTACATTTAAGTACTAGGCTCTCTAAGAGAGGGTGAGTTTTTATTATGGTTGCATGAGTCGTTGACTACTGTGAGCCATGTGTTGCAGTCGATGTTGTCGTTACGTTGTTATTGTTGTTGGGTCACTACTACCTTTAGGGAGTCGTCGTCGTTGCCACGAGTTGTCGTGTGGTCGCTATCGTAGGGTCAAGTACTCCTGTTGTTGTGTTGGTCGTCTATGTTGAGCTGCTACGTGTGCTGCCATCGAGTGCAGTTGCTGTGAGTGGTTGTTATTGTAGGGGGAGTTGCTGTTGTGGATGCAAATGACTGTCGTCGTGAACAGGAGTTGCTATGTTGTACAGGCATGTAGATCGAGTGTTGGTGAAAGGTACACACCGTACCTAAAGATTTCCTTATCTAGTTTAATATAATGCATGTTTGTTGTGATTGTGTCTTGAGATTCTATGTAATAATATGGTGTTTTGGGATTCCATACTAGGAATTTGACTTACGACAATCGATGGCTGCAGGTGTGTTAGGATTTTAGTGGAAAAACCAATATATATATGGATTTTGCGTTTTATGGTTGTCGAACCTTATAGTAAGAATTTAATTGTGTTTTTTCATATGTTTATTGTGAATTTTCCGTGATTTTTATATTTCCTCTGTGGTGTTTTTAAGTTAAATTTTGAAATGATTTTCAAATGATATTTTAAAAAGAATTTGAAAAGAAATACATAAGTTTTGCAAAGAATTTTGAAAAAAAAAAGATTTTCAAAGATTTAAGGGACCAAAAGGCCTTAAGTGAAGGTTTTCATGGATAATGTTAGGATCAAGAGGTTGAACAATCTAATTGACGGAGTAGGTTGAGGTTTCAGGGAGTTGTATTAACAGGATTGGGAGGTGAAAACATCTTTTAGGTGGTTGAGTGCAATAATCTTAAGGACATCGAGAGAGTGAATCTTATGTGTGTTGTCCTATCTGGACTTTAAAGATCTTTAGAGTATGAATTTGGGACAGGGAATTCCTACATAGAGTGACTCTATCGCAAAAGTGCAGTGTACTTTAACAGTTGCTTGTAGCTAGCATCAATGGCTTAGATTCGAGTGTCACGATAGATTTTTGGACTATGTATGTTAGTATGGTTGGTGTGAATTTTAATGGTTTTGGACTTTGTTTGATAGAGGGTTGTCATATAAGTGTGCATAAAGCGATTTCAAAAGAAATATACAAGGTTTTCGTTTTAGAAAAGAGAAAATGGTTTTGAAAGTATATTTAAAAGATTTTATACTTGTATACAATAAGATATTGCAGGTGTTTGTGACTTTGGTGCATCAAAACATTTCATCTCATACTGAATAATCACAAGATACTGAAGTAACTTACGTTTAAGTATTTGACCTAAGTTGATAATCATACTTAAATTGCTTTAGGATAGTAGCAACACAAACTTATCGTAGCCTAACTAGGTTAGTGGGCTTAGACTCGAATTGTGACAAGATAGTATTAGAAAGTGTTGTACAAAGTAAAATGTTACACCAAGGAGAGTTGATGGGAGTCACCTATAGAGCTCGATAAGTTGATCTTAAATCACTTGGTTGATCTTGGTATAACTCTTAATAGGTTGTCAAGAGGTTAAACAGGAGAAAATGTAATATCTCGAGAAGTGCCGGTGTTGTTTGAGATGCTTCATGATGATTAGTCCAATACTGAATAATTAGGAGATACGAGATGATTATACAAGGAAATGAGCTACTATTAAGGTTACTTAATATTTTAAATGTTTTAACTTAAATTAGTGGATTATATCCAAGTAGTGATAGTCTCACAAACTCATCGTTGATTGGGGTCAGGCTAGCTGGCTAGTCGTGACACAAACAGCTTGTTCTTGCATCGTCATCTCCCTTGCCTTGGGCATCAGGGCAATAATCACGTAAAGTTAACATACATAAACTAATTACACTTTGTGCTGTAAATTTAACATATTGCTTCAATAAATTCATGTTTTGTGTCCACTTATTTTGATTTACATCGATTGTATGGAGGTTTTCATGCATTAGCATGTCCAGTGATATATAAATATATATTCCTTTTGTGTTTTACTTCGTTGACGCATGGATACTTACGTAGTGATGCTGTTATTGATAAGCATGTTTAAGACTTTCTTCTGCAGCTTAAAAACCTTAAGTAGGAGACAGACACGGTTCCACTCTACAACCCTTTTTTTTTTTCTTCCCCTGGAATATCGAGGCTAGCTACAAAAATATTAAATGTACGGTAGGATAATGCTTATTTTTACTCTACAAAACCGTTTAATTTGGCACCTACTTGAAGGCGAAAAAGCATGACAACCGAAGCTTAAAAGAATTACACTAGGATACGTGCATGGTATGATTAGGTATGGATTCCGCGATTCAACAATTTCTAAACTCTAGGGTATGATTAGGTATGGATACAACATTAAATAAATAAATAATATATCTATTTAAATTCATATATGTAAAGATTTAAACTGATGTGTTAAAAATGACATAACGACATATGTCATATAACATATATAAAACAAAATCAAAAGAGTCATAATGTATTAAAGTCTATCAAAATAGGTTTCTCCGATTCATACAAAATCAAACAAATCATCGACATGGCATAACGTATTGACTTAGAAACTATAAATTTAAATTTTGATAAAAAAAAAAAATCAATACTTTCAAAAAATAAAACATGTAAAAATATCTTTGGCAGTGAATACTGGACATTCTGGTGGAGAAGAACAGGCCTCTACTCCTGCTATTGAGGAGGGAAATCTTCTGTGATGGCTAAACTCTTGTTAGTCGAATTTTGTTTTCCTTTGCATCATTTTCAAGGCCTGTACTTAAGCCTTTTGTTTGGCTCCTTTTGCTTCTGAACTGCAGTTGCTTAAATTTGTAATATTGATCCAACTATGGACTGAATGTGGTTTAAAGATTGGAATATATATAAAAAAACAGGTTACCGATTTCAAACTTTTTATTTTACAAAAATGCGGGTGCGTTGGTCATTTAGAAGAATCCGTGCTTCCTAGGTCCCATGCAATATTGTCATCTCCTACGTAATTTTATTATTATTTTAATATTTTAATAAGGATTTGTTTTCTGAAACAGATCCATTTTTATAGGTCACAGGAAAGCTTTAGCATTTTGCAATCTTAAAGTTGTCGAGAAAGTTTGTTCAGTGTGCGTTGTCACTGGTGGAGCTAGAAATTTTTCATTGTAAGGACTATAAAAAATAAATTATCAAAGTAATTGTAAAAATAATTGATATCATAATTCAAATAGAAGAATATGACAACTTTAAAAACCATCAACATATATTTTTTTTACGAGAGGAAGAAGTTAAAAAGAGAATACAATAGCAATGATTTTATATGAAGGTTATTTACACAATAATATGTATATTATAGTGTTTTTTTCTTTTTAGTCTAGTGGAGGCAAAGCTCCCACTGACCCCCACCTACATCCGTCCCTGTGCGTTGTGGGGTTTTTTTTTTTGTAGAAATAGATAGGTTTTTCATTATGATAAAGAGAATAGCAACCGACGAAACATCCAAAGCAGCATGCTACTCTTCTTCCACGAGAAGATCATCTTGGTCGAGGTCGATGAATGGCCCATCCTCCTCAGCACCCTGTGCTGCATCCGGATTTGCAGCAAACAGACCAAACTCTTCTGCTTGGTCAGCAGAGAAGGAGCAACATCATTGAGGTCTTGGATGGTATTGATGCAGAAAGGTTCTGTATCATCTGTTCAGTTCTGAACCTGTGATTTTCATTCTGAGAAAGTAGGCTTGGTGTATATCTTTAAAAAAAAAATCGCACTAAACATTTTTTTGAGATTTAATGCCAAAGTACGTAAACCATCCCCTGTTTTTTTTCCTCGTAGAGTGTTAAATATAGTAGTCTATCAATTGTAATTACTATGTAAATATTTTGTTGCCTATTATTGATAATAGTAGTCTATCAATTGTAATTACTATGTAAATATTGTGTTGTCTATTATTGTTAAA
This sequence comes from Posidonia australis, assembly GCA_024699735.1. Lineage (NCBI taxonomy): Eukaryota > Viridiplantae > Streptophyta > Magnoliopsida > Alismatales > Posidoniaceae > Posidonia > Posidonia australis. The sequence continues at coordinate 6,701 of JAMKQA010015980.1, forward strand.
GGTTAATAATAGGTAATACAATATTGTGTTGTGTAACTGTCATTCAGAGAAGATCCTGGAAAGTTCTTGTTATGTATAAATAAACACTTATGTATCATTCTTTTATTGATTAAGGAAAGCAATCTCAAAAATCCATATCTGATATTCTTTCTTTTTTAACTTGGTATCAAGAATACTCCAGGTTCCTTAATCACGCCGACTGTTTCTTCCTCTCCTAGTGCTTCTATTCTTTCCGCCTTCGTCAACATCCAGAGTTCTGTCTCAATTAAGTTGGACAAGAATAACTACGTTACATGGAGGATTTCGTTCATGGCTTTACTGAAGGGTCATGACCTGATGGGCTTCGTCGACGAGACTTTTAGCTATCTTGGTGAGAATTTGCAAGCTGGAGATGCCTTACACTGGCATAAACAAGATCAACTCTTGATGAGCTAGATATTTTCTTCTTTAACGCCACCTGTTCTTTCACAGGTAGCCAGCCAGATGTCGTCCAATGATGTCTGAAAATCTTTGGAGTGTTTGTATGTTTCCAGATCTCAAGCTCGACTGCTCTAAATTAAGTTTGAACTTCAAACCTTGAAGAAATGTAGCATGTCCATGAGTGATTATATCGCTCATGCAACTACTTTGGCTGATACTCTTACTATAACTGCTTCCCCACTTTCAGACGAAGAATTATTTCTTCATATATTGGGAGGACTTGGACCTAAATACGAGGCTCTTGTTACGAGCCTCATGACTTCAGTATCCATTATTTCTCTTCTTGATCTGCAAGGAATGTTACTCAACTATAAGGTACATTTAAATCGATACCAACTCAACTCTACTCCTGTTGCTAATTATGTTGCTGCAAATAATTGAAACAATAATTTGAGAGGTGGACAGGGAGGCAGATTAGGAGGTCGTGGTAAATTCAACAATGGTAATACTAAGATTTAATGTCAAATCTGCAACAAAAATAGTCACTTGGTTATAAATTGTTATAAGAGAGTAGATCTGCAGAACTGTGCCCCTACATGAAATTTTCCTAATGTTAATTGTGCTTATAAAAGAGAAGAAACTGCTGAGAATGCCTTACCATATCCAGACTCTGGAGTCACACATTACGTCACTAACGATCTTGCAAACCTGTCTGTTAGTATCCCTTATGCAAGAAGTGACACTTTGACGGTTGGCAATGGGTTTCAACTTCCCATTACTCACATTGGTACTGGTACAACCGCTACTGAAATTGGTAATGCATTACTTAAGAATATTCTGGTTGTTCCCTCTATTAAGAAGAATTTATTATCTGTATATAAGTTTTGTAATGACAATTTGTTAAATGTCAACTTCAATGATGTGGGTTTTATGATTAAGGATCGTCGAACCCATCAACTAATTTGCAAGGGGCACGCTAAACATTCTCTCTATCAAATAGCTACTTCTGGTGTTGAATATCTTCCTCCACAAGCCCTTGTAGCAGCGGTAAGGACATCGATGAGCACATGGCATAGTTGGTTGGGACACTTAAATTTTCAGAAGACTTATCTATTATTGCTACAAATGATTTGTCTATAAATAATCATGATCTAAATTTCTGTAATGCTTGTTGTTATGGAAAGAGTCACAAACTTCCTTTTCAAAATAGTTTGTCTGTTGCGATTGACCTTTTATTGTTGATTTATATTGATCTTTGGGGGCCTAGTCCATTACCATCTAAAAATAAATATAGATACTATATACATTTTGTAGATGCTTCCACCAAATACACATGAATTTCTCCACTAACTCTCAAATCCGAAGCTCTAAATGCATTTATCAAGTAGAAAAGCATTTTGATAAAAATATTAAGGTCTTACATAGTGATAATGGAAGAGAATTCTTGACATTCAAAAACTATCTCCAAGAAAATAGAATACAACACCAATTTGCATGCCCTCACATCCATGAGCAGAATGGGTCAGCAGAACGGAAGCACAAGCATATAGTCGATATTAGTTTAACATTATTGGTTCATGTAAAATTATCTAAATGCATTTGGCCTAAAGCTTTTAAAATGACAGTATATCTAATTAATAGATTGTCCTCTGCTTAATTAGATAATAAATCTCCTTTGTAGATTTTATTCAAATCTCTTCCTGATTATAATTTCTTAAAATTTTTTGGTTGCAAATGTTTTCCCAATCTTTGCCCATATCTATAGCACAAATTTGATTTTCGAACGACTCCTTGCATCTTCCTTGGGTATTCTTCAGATCATAAAGGATACATATGCTACTCACCTGATCAAAAGCGCATCTATATTTCTAGGGATGTAATCTTTAATGAACAGGATTTTGCTTTGAATACTCAAAGTGATATTTCATCTTCAGTAAATTCGTAGAACAATCAAGAAGAAAGTTTTCAGTCTCCTCTAGTTATTTTTCCATGCCGATCCCCTACGATGAACTCAAAAGCTTCTTCAGATAATACTGTCAATGCTATTGAACCACTGCAGATGCAGTAATCAACATTGATTTCAGATGACCAGCATCAATCAAATATTTCGACGTTAGGTGTAGAGGCAATAACTGAACAAAATGCTACTCATCATAGACCAATTACAAGGACTTCTCGGGGTATTTTTAAATCAAATCCTAAATACGTCCTATATGCAAAAGGGTCATATGCTACATCCAATTCTGTTTCTCAAGGTTTAAGAGACCTGAAATGGTGAGAAGCCATGCAAGAAGAATATCTTGCTTTATAGAAAAATAAGACATGGGGCTTAGTTCAACCACCACTGAGAGTAAATATTGTTGGAAGCAAGTGGGTCTATCGTGTTAAAGAGAAAGCTGATGGCTCAATTGAGTGCTTTAAAGCTCATTTGGTTACACAAGGTTTTCACAAAAATATGGGATTGATTACAAGGAGACTTTCAGCCCTATTATTAAACTGGTCACTATTTGATTATTACTTTGTCACACATTAAACAATGATTGGGATATACGTCTGTCGGATGTGTCAAATGCCTTTTTGCATGGAAATATTCAAGAGGAAATCTATATGCATCAGCTACTTGAATTCATCAATCCAAAATTTCCCAATTATGTTTGTAAATTGCAAATATCTATATATGGCCTCAAGTAAGCACCAAAGGCTTGATTCAATTGGTTACGATTTTTTCTACTATAGAATGGTTTTAAGATTCAAAATGTGATGTTTCTTTATTCATTAAAAGGAAAGATCAATCTATAACATATATCTTGATATACATTGGTGACATAATTATTATAGGATCATCATCTCAAGATATTGCTGACACAATCAATGCTTTGCCTTAGACATTTGTTGTAAAAGATTTAGGCAACATTCACTATTTCCTTTGTGTTGAGGTGAAAAGAACAGCACAGAATCTACATCTCTCACAATCAAAATATTTGATTAATTTATTGAAATGTTTCAAGCTAGACGGTATTAAACTATGTAAAACAGCCATGGCTTCATCTACTAAACTCACTCAATCAGGATGTAATCCTCTAAAGAATTCTACAGAGTACAAAAGCTTGATAGAAGCACTGCAATATCTATGCATTACTCAGTTAGACATCTCTTATCTAGTTAATAAAGTCTGTCAAATCTTGAGTGCTCCTACTACTGAGCATATGAAGGCTACTAAACATATTCTGCGTTATTTGAAGCACACCATACATCATGGTTTATACTATAATAAATCTAAATCAACTCAACTGCAAGCATTCAGTGATACCGATTGAGGAGGTGACCTGAACACTTGATATTCTCACTTTAGTTATTATGTCTTTTTTGGCAGAAACCTCATTTCTTGGTGCTCTAGGAAACAGAATATCGTTTCTCGATCGAGTATTGAAGTAGAGTATAGAGTATTAGCTCTCGCCGCCTGTGAAATATTATAACTGCGAATGTTACTTGGAGAACTTCGTATTTCTTTTCCTTCATCAATTATATGGTGCGATAATATTAGTACAATACATATCATTATTAATTCCATTTATCATTCCTGCACTAAACACATAGATATTAACATTCACTTTATTCGAGATCATATTCTAAAACAGCATTTTTGGGTGCATCATATTAATTCCAGTCAACAGCTTGCTGATCCTTTCACAAAGTCAGTTGGATCTCAACAAGTCTTTCAAGGCTTTTGTCGCAAGCTATCTTTTTGTACTCCTCGTTCAACTTAAAGGGGGGATGTTAAATATAGTAGTCTATCAATTGTAATTACTATGTAAATATTGTGTTGCCTATTGTTGATAAATTTCAATAATAGGTAATACAATATTGTGTTGTGTAACTACCATTCAGAGAATATACTGGAAGGTTCTTGGAATGTATAAATAAATACCTATGTATTGTTCTTTTATTTATTAAGGAAAGCAATCTCAAAAATCAATTTCTGGTGTTCTTTCTTTTTTAATTTAGAGGTTCTCGGATCATTTTCCGCTTGTTTCTGCCGAGATCAAAGGTGGTCTAATATGGTAAGCATCTGTCAATCCCTTGGTGCAGACTTGATACATAGAAAAGTAAGAAAGCGTTTCCATAAAAAAAAACTTTTAAAAGTTTCCAAAAAAAAAAAAAAACGGAAGAAAGCTAAAGTTATCATCTTGTCAACAAAATTAGTCACATTAATGTAACTCACTTCTTGAACAAACAGCAGAAAAATAAATTACTCCATTGCACTAGAAAGAATTGGACTTTTTCCTAGTTTTGATAAGAGGGGATGCCTACACATGCAAAACAATTAATACGGTATTCTTCTTCACTCTTCCCTCTCTGAGGATATCATTAAACCAACAAGTGCTTCTAACAATTGCCGGAGACATCACATGTATCAGAACCACACTAGAGTTCTTGCAAACCTAAAACTATGTATTCAGAACTATACTGGAGACATAAACGTGGAAATATATAGATCCAGTAGTTATCAAGAGAGAAGTTGCATTAACATGCATGCATGTATGCATATGTCGTGAGGTATATATAGTTGACCTTCATTCAACTACGTCCGGCACCTCCACAGGATACTCATCAATCTCCTTGGTCCAAGCATTGACCTTGCCACCGCCGTCTTCCTCCAAGTCCGCCACGCACCTCCACACGGCACTGTTGCACTTGAATCCGCTCCCGAACCCGATCTGCCACACCCTCTCCCCCTTCCTCACCCTCCTCTTGGCCTCCAAGTACCCCAGCTCGTACCACACCGACGACGATGACGTGTTCCCGAACCGGTACAACGTCATCCTCGACGCCTCCACGTCGTGCTTGCTCAGCCCCAGCCTCTGCTCGATCGCGTCGATCACCGCCCTCCCGCCGGCGTGGATGCAGAAGTGGTCTAACGCCTTCTTGAAGTCCGGGACGTAGGTGGTCGGGGGTGGACGTGGAAGCTTGCGGCGGAGGATGGACCAGGCGTACTTGAACTGCTCGGAGTAGGGGAGAACGAGAGGGCCGAGGGTGGAGATGTTGGCCTTAAGGGCGGTGCCGGCGACCTTGAGGAGGGAGCGGGAGAGGGAGACTCCGAGGCAGCCTTCCTCGTCTTCCTCGTGGTAGACGCAGCTTCATGTATGGAAGAAAAATGCATATATGTCAGTGAGATTGAACACATGGTGGATGATCGACGTGGTTGTCATTGATTTTAAAAATTATATATAATATATGAACAAAACATGTGGAATTACCGATAGGCCTCCTCGTCGCGACCGAGATGGGTCCTAACGAGATGCTCGAGGGCGTACTTCCCTCGGTGGCGGTCCTTGCTCCGGTTCGACAACAAGACGGCGGCGCCGCCCATCCGGAACAAGCAATTGGGCAGCAACATGGCATTACAATTGCCAGCATACCCGTTGCGCCCAACGGCCTCCATACTAACCACCAGAGCCAAGCACTCCTTATGAACCCTGAACAAGTCCCTCACCAACCCCACGGCCAGCAGCCCAGCGCTGCACCCCATCCCGCCCAGGCTGTAGGTCATCACCGTGCTCCTCATCCCGAACTCCCTCGCCACCATGGCCGATATCGAGGGGGTCGGGCAGAACAAGCTGCAGTTCGACACGACCACGTCGATCGACTTGGGGTTGACGCCAGCCTTCTCCAGGAGGTTGGCGACGGTGGGGAAGAGGACCGACTCCACCTCCAGGAGGGATGAGGGGAGGGACATGTCCGGCGGGATCCTCTTGGTGGCCAACGGGCAGCACGCGCTGTTGCTGATGCCCGAGCGCGAGAGGAGCTTGTGCTGGAACCTTACCGCGTCGGGCGACTGGCGGCCGTCCATGACGATGTGCTCGACGAAGGTGGAGATGGGGACGCGGCAGGAGGGAAGGGGCAGGTGGAGGGAGAAGTCGAGGAGGAGGACTTTCTTGCTGGAGATGGTGGAGAAGCAGAGGAAGGCAAGTGGCAGGAGAATGCCTGACAGGAGGAGGAGGAGGAGATGGAGGTGGGAGAAGGACGAGGTGGAGGAGTGGATGAAGTTTGTGAGATCACATAGTGATGCTTCCATCTTAATTGTCTATGTCTTTGCTTCTCTCCCTGTTTGATTTCTGTGATTGTTTCTCGAGCTCTTTACATCCATCCGATTTCATTGCCAACGTTCATGAGTTTGCATGCATGCAACTTTTGTTTCGGCTTAACGGACGGAAGATTTGTGGGTCATGCTTCCCACATTTCCAAAAGACATTGTTAATTTCTGAAGTAGACAATGCCGGACTCTGTGGTCTTCCAAGTGAGGAAGAAATTAAAATGGTCGTAATGAATATGATTGCAAGTAAGGCCCTTGGCCCTGATGGACATCATGCTGCCTTCCATCAAAGGAACTGGAGCACTGTTAGCACAGATGTTGTGCATTTGATCCATAACTTTTTTCAGGATTCCAGGATGTCTGGAGGTCTTAGTCACACTTACATCTGCTTAATTGGTCCCTAAGAAGGATACTCGCCTCAATATGGTTGACTCTATTGTCTTGTATAAAGTAATCACAAAAAGTTGGCCAACCGTCTAAAGCCTGACCCCTACACAAGTCACGTTCATCGAGGGTGATCAAATTGGTGACAATGTCATCTTGGCGAGGGAAGTTTTACTCTATATGCACAACTATAGGGCAAAGAAACGCTACTTTGCTCTTAACCTTGATTTGTCAAAAGCATTCGATAGACTAAAATAGGAATTCATCGACCAAATATTCCAAAAGATGGGGCTTGATCGCAAGTCCAAAGTTCTCATTGCTCAATGTTATAAATATGCTAGCTTTTTGGTGCTTTTGAATGGGATTCCAAGAAAAAAAATTCACCGCCAAGCGAGGAATTCATCAAGGATGTTCTCTATCTCTCTACATTTTCATTTCTTGTTTGGAACTCCTTTTCCATATGTTTAAACAAAATATGGATTTTGGTCTCATATCTGGCATTTCCGTATCTTACAATGCTCCTATCTTGACTTACCTCTTTTTTGTGAATGGCATTCTTACATGCAAAGAGGTGGAATCACTGCAAGAAAACTCATATTTACTGACACTTAATGTGAAATAGTCGTTCATATAAGTAATCATTAGTAACAGTGAAAATCGACCATACCTATAAATTAGATATTGTGATAAGTAATTTTAAATTATCAGTATAAATTAAAATTAATGACAACAACAACATTTGCTATCACAAAAAATTAATTATAGCGACAATACTTTTTTATGTTGTCGATAAATGTAATATATAGTAACATCTATTTAAGAATGTAGGTAATTATTTGAAGTGACTTATATATTGTAATAAATGTATTTTCTTTAAAATCTATTTTATCTAATTTTTTTCACACATTAATTTTTTTTTATTATATCAATACATATACTTAGATTTACTTTATATTTTGTTTTTAAAATCATATATACTAAAAAATCAAGCATCTCACTTAGCTAACTATTCCCCCCATAAAACAAAAAAACTCGTGACGACAAACTACTATACTGTCAAATCAACATACCATGTTATAAATGATGGTGGACTTAGATTTCAATTTCATAATGAAATTTGACTCAGTTGGATCCCCTTAAAGGTTAAATTATTTTCCTGGTTGGTATTATTCAATAAGGTTTTAACTAAAGTCAACCTTTGTAGAAGGGGTTGGATTGGTTCGGATATATGTACCTTTTGCAGAGATTTTGAGGAAACCACTAATCATCTTTTTATTACTTGTCCATTTGCTACAACTATATGGTATGCATTTATTAAGAGACCACTATATCCTACTATATGTTCTATTCCTGACTTATTTGAATTCATTCCCATCTAGTTATCTGACTTCCCTCTTAAAGGCAGTCACACTTTGATTCAGATTATTTTGTGGTTTATATAGAAGGAGCGGAATAACAGAATATTTAGGAGATCATGTAAAACTCCTCCTATTATTATTAACGAAATTTTATCTGTTTGTCATTCCTGGATTTACAATTTGGGTATAGGTTTTGAACAAGAAGAGGCCCTCCATGCCATAACTGCCATGGATAATGAAAGAGCTTTGGAGCACACAATTCATGCTCCACAAAACAACAGGGCTCAGGATTCCTACCATGCCCACCAGGAATGCTGAGGATAATACCCCATCTTTTGATTAATCTCTTGTTGATCAAACTATTCTGTTCTGTTTTTTTTTGAATACTTTGATTCGAACTGATATTGGCTATGTTCTTTTTGGGGTTTGGAATCTTTTGTTTCAATTGGTCTGTAATTGATGATGAACAGTACTGTGGTACAGACTGGTTGTGATTGTTTCTCAGATTAATTAATAGATTACTGTTTACAAAAAAAACCTACTATTCCCCCACCCTCTCTCCTTTTTCCTGAAATCCCAACCTCTCTCTCTTAAATCCTCCACTAAAAAAATCACCTTCCTACCCTTCCCAGTGGCGGAGCCAATAGGGATTAGAGATTTAACATCGCTGCTCGAGAAGACTCAAAGCCATCCACCTATCCTCATCCACATGACACAGCCAACTAGCCAAACCATCCCCATCTATCGGTTCACCATCTGTCCATGGCCCATCCTCAACACCTAACAACCCAATCCTAAAGCCTGAACGGCTCTGAAGTCCGACCAGTCGCCAAAGTTCCCAAACAATTATGCCCACTCGCTGAGCTCCATCAATGTTGGCAACCTTGAGTCCTCGAAGGCCCAAACAACTTTTCCCACAGCCCTGCCTCTAGACTCCACCACCTCCTCGAATGATTCCACCTCCAAACTCTAGCCTCCTCTGATGCTCCCATTGCAAGTGGCGAGTGCCTTCCTCAAACCTCAATCCCTCAATCGCTGACCAATGCCCTAATGTGATCATCACCCAATCTCGACAATCAATATTCATTGCCTCCCCTTGGTAAGAACCCATCAAAGAATCTAGAATCATTGGACATTGACAAAAGTGCAATTTACTTGGTTGTTTCACAAAAGTATTTTTATTAAACTCCTTGAAACATAAAAAATAGGGTCTATCCCTTGGCTAGTTGGTGTGGTTTCTGTGGCACAGGGAAGAGGAATATTTTTGATGTGTTCTTCAATTATCATACATATGCACCCTGGAGGCCGATTCTTCCCCATGGATGGGTGGTGAGCCTTTCTCAGTAAATAATGTCTAGGGTGAGTGGTGGAGGCTAAATTGTCTTGGTGGCTGAAGGAAATGTCGTTGGGTAGTGAACCCTTTTGTTATTTTGGTGGTTGGAGTGGAATCAAAGAAGTTATTCAGAACGATGCAAGTATGTGATGTTGATTCTCAGGTCTATGTTTGAGTGATTACCTAGTATGAGTGAGGATGTGGACATAGGTCTGCCTTGGTTGTGTTTTTTTTTTTTTATAATTTTGAGTTTTGTTTGTTGTTTGGGAGCCTATATGTCATACTCAAGTTAATACCTTGTATCCCTTTATTATTTCGTTTCTCTTTGTTTTTCTAAGAAAATTCTCCCAATTACCACTTAAAAAATTGAGTTTTGATTATAATAATGTCATACCTTGCATCTCATAAAATTACTAAAGTAGGTGACCTTGCTTAAGAATTCCTTTCCTTTGCTGCTTTTTCGATCTATTTTGGGCTATGAAATTGGAAAGGAAGGAGATGTACATAATTGTGTTGAGAATGTGCGTTCAACAATGAAACTAGTTCTAGCAAAGCAAGAACATGGATTCAGTGATCCCATTGTTGTTGCAAGGAAAATTGCTTGTCAACAAATACAAATTAGGTCCTTTGCATCATTTATTTGTAACCATATTTTAACAACTTACAGGTTCCAATAGTGTAACATCCAAAGTTGTACCTATGACAATGTATTTTGATAATGAGAATGTGTATCAGTGCTTGTGCTCTGGAATGTGATCTTCTTGTGGTTAAGGGAGTGTATGTTGATGTTTGAGTTGTTCTTATGCTTGGTTTCTTAAATCAAGCTCTTGTTTTCTCCCTGGCTCTCTGTAGTAAAGGTCAAGTGGACCCAATAAGCGGTTAGTGTTGGCATGTATACTAGGTGGATAGAGATGGCAGGCATATTGGGTGGGGAGAGCTAGCGGGTAATGGTGGCGCGAATTACCGACGTGTAGCTTGAATAGTTAAATGTCAGAAAAAAAAAACCATGCCACCTGACACTCCTGCCACTCATTTTCCTTGCCGAATCACCACCTCCCATGCTGTGGCTGCATCTTGACAAGCATTTGCATGGGCATTATAAACCCATGGTCTCCTTCATTGGGAGCAGAGAGAGGAAGAATGAGAGAGTAGAGAGAGGAGAGCGGGGAGAGCAGAGAGTTGGGGAGAGAAGAGAGTGAGGGAAAGAGAGGAAGAGCCATTAGAGGAGCCACCGTCACCGAGGAACCATGACCAAAGGTGGAGGATAGTCGTCGGCAGAGTGTGGACGCTAGGAGAGCTCGTCGAAGCTCATCAAAAAAGGTGAAACGCCAATGAACTTCCACAGGTACACATTTCCTCCCTCTTTTAATTCCTAGAAATCATGCCTAGGACTTGTTTAAGTGTTAATCTATGATGGAAGGTGTGAAATGCATGAGAAATCAATGTTTATGTTGGGTTTTTATGATTTCCTGAAGATTATCTCTGTTATTGAGAAATAAGGTGAATTTGGGGAGAATACATGGCATCATGCCATGAATGGGTCATGGGAATGCTCGGGTGTTGTTTAAAATGCTCTAGAAATGTTTAGTGAATTGTTGTGGATTTTATAAATTTTCCATGAGCTTTTTTGTCAGGATTAGTGTGCTTCTTGTTTCTATGTAAATGGCTTAGCATGACTGGAAGGTGAATCTTTCCAGTGCGAGTCCAGGGCATGACTAGGTCGCGAACTCTTGCAATGTGGAAAGGCTACGCGAGCTCCTGACCCGAAAGGCTGACGGGAGCTGGAATTTTTAGTAGCCTAGGCTGCCTGTTTTTAGTAACTTTTTGAGGATAAATGAGGTGAAATACATGTGAAATGCCTGAAAAATACGTGAATGATGAATATAGAAATAATGATTTCTTGAAATACTTGGGAAATGATTGTGAGCTAATAAATGGATAACTAAATGTGGAGAATGGTTTTGAGAGTCATAAATGTGGAAAATAATGTTTTGAGGAAAATCACTGTACTTGATAATTGTGTTTTTAAAAGAGTTTTAAAAGAAAGTTACATGTGTTTTGAAAGTTTTGCTGAGATTTGTACGAACCACATTTAGGCAGATCGACCGTACCGACAAGGAGCCGTGAGACCTTTAAGTGGTCGAGTCATACTGTAGGCAGTAGTTGCTGAGTTTTGGTCCAAAGAGTGAGAGCTTTGTGACTGTGGTGGTACTGTAGGATCCACGGCATGATGGACCTTGACTATCCTTAGTGTCGGTACTAGTCGGGTCTGAGGTTAAAGTCCCTAGGTGCTCAAGCACTAGTGGCATCGTGAGAATGTACCCCGTACTTATACCTGTGTGGTACGTTACTTGAGGTTGTGGCCGGAGTGGTTCACCGTGGCAGTGCAGTGTGGACGGGGATGGAGTCTTGCCAATTACTTGTGGCCAAGGTGACACAATAGGTTTCATTGAGACAATGTGTGTGTAAGGTTTTTGAGATAGAATTAAGCTATGGTTTGGTTTATGATTTGAGTTTGATTTTAGCTGAGTTGAGACTTGAGTTTTGAACTAGTTTCTAATCAGGATTTTGTTGTAACTTGTGATATGAAACAAACTGTGTTTTGGCTGGACTCTAGTCGTGGTTTTGCCTCTTAATAATGCATCAAAAGTGATTTGCAAAGATGCATGTAATTTTAAAGAATTAAGAAAAAGTGTTTGAAAAGACATGATTTACAAAGGAATTTCTAGATTTTTGTGCCTAGCTTTTCGGTATTTGTGCCTCTTCTAGCTATAGGGTTTTCTCGCCTGGTTTTGGTTTTTGGCACGTGTAGTAGGTGACATTGATTCATGTGCGTTTTAGTTGTATTTTATTTCAGGTGCATAGTTAGAGATGCGGTCTTACTCTGATACGATTCTCGGAGTTACTTAGCCGCACATAGGTCTAGGTGGTTAATTTAATTTATTTAATTACTTTATTCAAATTTAATAGATTAATTGAGTAGCATTTGAATTGTTGTGTAGCGTCAGGCGTTACAAATAGTGATCTTCGGAAATTTTTATTACATTATATACCACATCATGTCCCTACAAGTGAATTGTTGAAAATATTTTGTACAAGGTCCCATGTTGATATTGAGGTTTGTTTATCATACATGTTTTTGGTCAGAGGTTAGTTTGTAGTCTTGGACTCAATGTATTCCAGGGTCTTCTTTTGTTGATAATCTTTTATTTTCATATACTGCTACAAATGTTTGTGGCCAAACCTATTCCTCGTATGCTATGTTTAGGGATTCAAAAGAGGCAAATGAAGCATTCCTTGAAGCAGAAGGGCAAGAGTACACAGTATAATCTACCAATATAATTTTTATGACAATCTGATTTTGTTCTTTACTGCCTCTCACTTCAAACTGTTTCAATATGTGTGTAATATCCGCACCTTTAGGGATCAATCGTGGAATGAGACTTCAGATTTGTTAGCCCAGAAATCCAAAAATGATATAATCCTGTATTGAGGAGTAATATTTGTTTATGTGAAATCTAGATAAGTCGGGACTTGATTACTTGTAATTATGTAAATATTTGTTGGTAATCGTGGTGAATTTGTGTTGGTTTCCTTGGTTTTGTTCGCGATTTTTCCTTGGCCTTGTCTATATGGATCAATTGCATATAGTAGGCGACTAATTCAGGTGGTAATGCTTGGCGCAACTATTAGGTGAATATCATAGGCGCAAACTGCAGGCGGATGATACTAGTGCGAATAGCAAGCACGCAAGTTAGAATACAGTAAATGCCGCCAGTGTAAGAAAAAAAACACAATGAATGCCGCCATGCCATCTTCACTGCCATGTCAGCGTGCCATGCCCTACGTCACCCGCCTTACCTTGCTTGCCGCCTCGCATCACCTTGCCGTCACGTAGCTTGGATTTTTGGGCGACTGTCGGTGATAAAAAGGTGTATAAAAAAACCTGAGACCTTGGCTTGAGGTAGAATGAGAGGGATAGAGAAAGAAAGAGAGAGAGAGAGAGTGAGAGTCTTAGAGGGAAGAAGGAAGAGTCAGCTCGCCAACGAAAGAAGGGGTTCGCCAGCAAAGTAATTGTACACGTCCTACTACCTTGTTTTCTTCATTTTTCTTGTAGATTATAAACAAAATGATGATAAAAGTGTAGATTAGCTTGTTCTTGATGATTGTTGGTGATTTCTCTTAATTTTATGAAATTGTTAAAAGATTATTCAGTAGATTTTTGAAGGATAAAGTTACAATTTAAAACAAAATGGATCTTTTATTTTCGATTTTTATAACTCAAGGTACGGTTAATGATTTCTCGTAATTTTTGTCCCAAAATGTAGATTTCTTTATGCTCTTCACTATAATATATTTTGTGTGAGTTATAGCAATTTTTTTTGAGAACGGCTTGAGTTCCCATAAAGGACGATTTCCAACGATTTTTGAGTTCTGGTTTTTCTATCAAATCTTAAGGGTCAAGTGTGATTGGTAAGCACAGAGTGTCAGCACAAACTGATAGCCCGTTCTGCTAACGCAACCAGTTAGCACAATGTGCTAGTGGATTCTCCTAGCATGCTTGGCTGGCGTGACCTTCCCTGTTCAGAGTATTTGAAAATGATTTTTTTTGAAATGAAAATAGTGTTTGAAAATGGAAATGATTTCTGTAATAGAAATATTTTGAAAAAGGATTTCAAAAGAGAATGCGTATTTTTTTAAAAGGGTTTTTTCTGATGTTTTGGTGGGAACTATGTAGTCAAAAGACCATATTGATGGAGTAAGGGTATTGATACCTTTGAGAGGTCGGAGACACATTCAAGGTCGTGGTTGTCGAGTTTTGATCCGAGAAAGGAACCTCGTGACTATGACTGTGGTATTGTAGGGCTCGAGGCATGGGAGACCTAGATTACCCATAGTGTTGGTGTTGGATGGGTCTAAGGTTCGAGTCACTAGATGCTCAGACACTAAGGGGCATCGAGAGGATGCACTCTATGCTATGTGTGATATGATGATATAGTGAGACTGCGGTTGAAGCGGTTGGGCTTCTGCACAGGGTAGTTCACCACGGTAGTATAGTAAGGTTAGGGTTGGAGCCTCACCAACTGCTTGTGGCTGGTGAGACGAACGTGGCTAAGGATGGCTTGATGGATTTTCACGCTGTGTGTGGTTTTGAGTTGGATTCTAGCCGTGGTTTGGCTTTTCGAAATGCATGGAAATGATTTTCAAACATGTATAAGATTTTAAAGAAAATGATGGTTATGGTTTAAAAAGGTATGGTTTGTAAAAGTGGATTTCCTGATATTTATACTTGGATTTTTCGATTCTCGTGTTTCTTCTGTTTAGTTTGATTCCATATGCCTTCTGTAGTTTTTGAGTGTTTTTCGGTTCTAGTTTTTTATAGGCACGTACTGAGTGACATGTCAATCACTCATGTATTATTTTGTATTTTTGCTTCCAAGTGTAAATTGAGGAGTGTAGTCCAATTTTGGTGTACAGTTAGGAGTCACGTAGTCGCACACCATGGTTCTAGATAGAGGCAGATAGGTATAATTTTCATTATTAATCTTAGTTTTCATAGTTAATTAGTTGATATAGATGTTTGGCTACAATTGATACTAATATGTAGCACAAGGGAGCGATACAATGTGCCTCGGTCTCTTTCTATTTGCTATTTGTGAAATAATTTTAGCTTCTTGAAACTTCTGTTGAATAAGGAAATCTAGAAATACCCAACCATATGTTTAATTGCATGGACAAATGTGTTTCAACGTTTAATCAATGTACATATTCATATTTGTAAAACTCGATAAGATGTTGGTATCTATAATCTATGTTGAAATTTGTGGCTGCATGTAAGATCAAGATTTGGAATCTCAAATTCATGTTGAGCATGATAGTATGGTAGAATGACTCAAATCTAAAAGATGTGTTTTTAGTGAAACTATAGAAAATGTCGTAAAAAGCCATGAGATGCAATTACACCATTGTACAAGGTAAACATGTTTATAAATCTTGTGTATTATACCATTAGACAAGGTAAGCATGTTTATAAATCTTGTGTATTGTACAATAACCATGATAAATGCATCCAAAAAAAATGGATATCTGAAGGTTTGCTCAGAAATTGGAGAACACAACTTTTAGACATTTGACTGATGTAAACTTGACAATTCCAAAGAAGTAGAAGACCAAAAGATTGAAATTTATG
This sequence comes from Posidonia australis, assembly GCA_024699735.1. Classification (NCBI taxonomy): domain Eukaryota; kingdom Viridiplantae; phylum Streptophyta; class Magnoliopsida; order Alismatales; family Posidoniaceae; genus Posidonia; species Posidonia australis. The sequence continues at coordinate 22,480 of JAMKQA010015980.1, forward strand.
TAAAGCTTGGGGAAATTACTTGAACAATAATACATTTTAAGACCATTTTATTTCCATGAGGATTAGGAAACATAATGGTATCTTATATACTAGTTGTAGACATTCTGATTTTACAATCATTTGTCAGTGGACCTTTCCGAAAGAGTGCATCAGTGGCGACGAGGCATTTCCCCAGCTCCACTCCCTTCTTTCACACTCTAAAACCAATCGAAAACTCTGAACCCAATCCAACACCATTAACCCATAATTTCACCACAAACCCAAACGTAAACCCAAAACCCAATTTCATCAACTATAAGCCAAGCCTAAACCCTAATTCAAATCAAGCCTAAGCCCATGCAAGCCCATGTAAGCCCATTCATACCCACACTCTCAAACCTTAACCTCAACCTAACCCAAACCCTAACCCACTCCTTTAAACAACCTCCACCATCCTCCACCATTCATTCAAATCCACCCTCATCCAATGGCTCCAATCAAACCCTGGCCCAATAAGAATATCCACTTCTTCACGTAAGAAGGAGTAGGAGAGAGGGAGTAGCCTTGTAAAAGAAGAAGAAGGCAGAGAGAGAGAGAGACGGAGCATCCAACCAACCAGCACCACCTCTGTCCACCTCTCTTTCTTCCCACAACCAGACCTCCAACAATAGCCTACAACCTCTCCACCACCTCCTCCTCTCCTCCAACAACAAGCCAGACCTCCCACCATCTCACCCGTCCTCCACCTCACAACCCAACACCTCCCTCGACTCCAAACAACAGCCCCAGCAGCCTTCCTCCATCTCTCCTCTCCTAGCTAGCCACCCAACACCTCCACCTCACAACCCAACACCTCCCTTCACTCGAAACAGCAGCCTTAACAGCCCCCTTCCTCCTCCTCTCTCCACATGAACACCCATCCTCCCTACAACCCACAACGCCCAGCCACTCCTGCAACCAACCGCAGCTGCTCCACCTAGCAACCCTCCACCGTCTCCCCTCACACCAATAGACACCTCTCCCTTGCTCCTCCTCTCTCCCTCTTGGGTTTCCACAACAACCAGACACCACCCCCGTCCTCTAACAGTCAGCCAAACCCGTCTCCAGCACCTACAGCCCCTCCACAGTTGTCCTCTGCCTCCCACAGCCTCTCCAGCCACCATCCTCCACGTCGAGCCCCCCCTCCCATGTAACGTGAAAAGAGAGAGAAAAGAAGGAGAGGGAGAGAGTTCTGAATTGAGATCCTCCTTCCCCAAGCCAGACCTGTCGTCCTTCTCTTCCTTCACCCCAAGAGCCCATCCTCCCAAGTCATTCAGTGTCGGCCCATCCTCACCATCGAACTGACCTCACTGCACCACCACCTTCCTCCTTCACCCAGCGTAACTGTAACACCCAACAGCCATAGGATGCCACAGTAAAGCTAATCTAAGTCTGAGTCTACTAAATTAGCAAAAGTAGAAATTTAAAATAAAATAAATACTAACTATTACCCAAACCTATGTGTGACTAGTGGCTCCCAAAAACTCGAGCATCGGGACTGACTGTAGTCTAACTCAGCACCTGAAAACCAAAGAACTGAAATGCATGAGTGACATCTAAGTCGTCTAGTACGCGTTTTGACAAAACAGACAGCAGGAAACGACTAAAGCTTTAAATCTTTACTTCCAAAATAAAATTCTAATATTTCTTGAGGAAACTTTTTTATAAAATTCTAATTTGGTTCTTAATAGAACTCTGACTAAAATTCTGAAAATGCCTCTTTCAAGAAATCTCGGAATTCATGCACTTTCAAAACTTACTTTCTTTTCTAAAAATCATGCCTTATGCTATGTATTTCTGGAAAACTACTCTGAGACTAGGTAGCAACCTAAAATCTCAAATCTTAAATTTTGCAAAACACAGAACCTAGCTAGAACTAGTCCTAAAACATTAGTCTTATCTTGACTAAAATCTGGCTAAAACTCAAAGCCAAAATCAAGCTCAATTCTAGCCTAAAACTGGTTTCTGAATCTAAAATCTGAAAACCTCTTTTTCTAGTGTTACCTTGATCTAGGGCGACCTAGCTACAGCTGGAGAAGGAGGCATTAACGTCAATCCCCTACACTGCCAAGGTGAAAGTCCTCGTGTAGGGCATATCACCGTCTCACCTAATGGGCATCACTATTTATTTTCTCTTTTCTATTCTCATTGCAAGAGGATACGTCCCCTCACAACGTCCTTTTAATCTATCTTGGTGTTGCAAGCATCGGTGACTTTGCTCGATCCATCACAAGCTCTCAAATTATTCTAACTAGCCTAGTGCGAGCTCTCGAGTTACCTCACTTAGCTTACCTAATACCACTCTCCTGACTGAGCACACAGCCCAACAAGCACTCACTCTTTGGCTCCTAGTTTCTTTCACCTGGGCCAACTCAAAACATTGAAATCTCTTTCTGAAAACATGTGTCTTTTCTGAAATACTTTCTAAAGTCTTTTTCTAAATCTTTTCTAAAATCTTTTTTTATTACAAGAAATGCTTTGGTAAAAACCATTATTCTCTTTTGGAAATAACTCTTGTTAAATCTCTTTTAAACATGAATCATTCTTTTTAAATCTTACCTTTCCTTCTAAAACAACTTTTCTAAACATCTTTTATTCCAAGGTAATTACACAAGTATTACATCATAATATTCAATTAATTGTTTCATCTTCTGGAAAATCCCTAGATGGCCCGTGCATGTCAACCGTGTAGGCCACTCACGCATTCAGCACGTGCTCTAGGTTTTTACATATAAAACCAAAGTAGGCCACCAGAACCTTGCTGTGGTTGGGAGCTGCGGGCGGACCTATCTCCAGTGACCTAAAAACCTCGCAAAAATACTAAATCTAAAGAACTCTAAGTTTACAATTGTGACCATGCCCGCTCGGGGATCTGGCACGGAGTCGCACCAGAGAGAGGAGGCCACAACCATGCCAGGATGGCGAAGACGCAAGATAAGATAAAACAAAAAAAATAGAGTCGCCATCTAGTCTTTTAAGGGAAAGACGAGGAAAATTACAAACAAACTACAAAAAGGATGAATGCATGTAATGCAAATGAGAAGGCCAGATATCTACAAATCAGAGGATGGGTAAGGATTCCTGTTACACACGGGGAAGATGTTAGGCACCCTCGTACACCCTAGAAACTTGGTCTTTCTAGTCCAAGTCGCATGCTAGAGGCTGAATGAATGTTTGCTAAGCCTAGATTGGGCTCTAATAATGCTAATATGAATGCTAAGACAAGACCAGATGGATGTGCAAGATGGTATGCAAAAACTATGAAGAAATCCACACGAAATAATGAAATCACGAAACACGACATGACAAAGAAAATCACATGAAATGATGAGGTTTTTAGAAAAAATGTCCCAAGAAAGCATACCGACATCAATAGAATCAAGAATGTGATCGACCCAAATCATTAGAATCGTAGAAAACATCGCGGAAATTAAGATAGAAAAATTGCAAAAAAGTCCATGTAGAACGATCAAATGGTGACATGAAGAAGATCACATAAAATGACAGTATTTTTGGAAAGAATGTTCTAAAAAATCACACTGATATCAAAAGGATCAAAAGTAGGGTCAACCCACATCGTCGGAATCATGGAAAATGTCATAAAAATCAAAAAAGGGAAAACAATCTGCAATTGGGCCAATATAGGCGTTTTGGTCAGTTAGTGTGTGCCCTTGGGCAATGAAATCCAAATCAAATTGAAAAATCTGAAAATATGGAATAAAGAGAGTCAAATCAAATATCAAGCGAAGGAATCCGAAAACGGGCTAGAGAAAAATCCACGGAAAAACACTTGGGATGCAGACTTATCAAAAAGGATGGAACAATGTGCAAATGCAGCGAAAACTATGTAGAATGCATGAAAACAGGCCTAAATGTGTAAAAGATGCTAAGGAATGACTTAGACAAAGATTATGCATGACTTAGTGCAAGAACTAACATGCATGTGCATGAACTAGTGGCATAGGGGCAATTTGGTCATTTTCATGGCCAGATGTGATAAATGCATGTATGTGGATGATGCATGGTCTAAGATATGCCAAAATTTATGCAAAATATCAGGAGAATGTTATTTACAAGAAAACATGAAAGGAACAAAGTCTTGAATACGAGAAAACGATGTAAACATGTTAAAATGCAAAATTCACAAAAACGGAGGATATCCTGATTAAAGTATAATCAGTGCCTTTTATCTTAGTGTGTAGATGATGGATTAAATGAAAATGTGGCACTGAGATGTGTGAAACTTGTACCTTGGTAATTTCCTGAGAATTCAAGGTTTAATGTGTAAAATTCATACATAAAGTGCAAAGTGACTAAAATGTGAAGTCAAAGATCATTCTACAATGAAAACATGATTTTTAAGTGAAAACTATATTTAAATGCAAAACTATGAATAAAAGAAGTGAAAAATATCAAAATGAGTGTGAAAACAATTAAAACCCTAAATGATGAATTTGAAATCGGTTTAAAGGTCTAGATGCAAATTTCCTATACTCAATAACTGTATGCTATGAATCGAGGGGCTTATATGTAAAATTTCAGGACTTAAATGTGATAAAAATTAAACTTATATGATGATCAGTGTGATTATGAAGTTTTTCAACGTCCAGAATGCAAATTTTACAGAGAGAACTCATTTTAAAAAGTATTGGGGGCATGATGTAAATATTCAGGACGTAGTTGCTAAGAAAATATGATCTCAGGGACTTAAATGTGAGAAAACATGTATGAATGCAATAAAGATAAAAAATTAAAACATGCAGGGAGCTATATGCAATTCTTACAGAAACAAATAAAGAAATAAAAGTTATTTAAAACTACAAAGGCTTAAATATAAATAAACAGGACCTAAAAGAAATGATCTAAGGACCTAAGAATAAAAACTAAAACTAACTGCGGCTAAGTTAAAAAAAAATTACTCTTCGAAGTTCACTAGAGGATCGCCGACGTTCTCACTCTAGTGCGACCTCTGGCGATGACCCAGCGGCAGTGTAGTGGCGAGAGGGCTTTGGCGATGGCCTAGGAAGTTGAGAAGGGTGACGGTGAAGCTTTCCAGAGCGTCGGACGAGATCGAGGCGGCCTGGGATGTTTGCTCCACCTCTGGCTTCAGCGGGAAGTTGTTGACACCGGAGACAACGACGGCAAAGGGAGTTGGCAACGACACGGCTGCTGGAACGATGCGGCGAGGACCGGAGAAGCTTAAGGGCGGCACGAGGAGGCTCCTGGTGGTGTCCTCGAGGGTTGGGGAGGTCTAGGATGTTCCTCTCATCCCCTGTGCTGGAGACAACCACGACAGAGGTACAAGCGGCACTCCAAGCTTTGGAACAACGATATGGCTGCTTGGAGAGATTCTAGGCGGTGAGGTGGAGCTTCTAGAGGTGGTCAGGAGTGACAGGAGCGTCTGGATAGCGTAGGGTGTCTCAATGGCGACGGTCGACGGTCAACAAAGTTGCAGCAGCGCTCTCAGGCACTGGAGGCCTGAAGGACCTCTCTTGAGTGATGGGAACTCAGGAAGGAGGAGGTGGAAGAAGGAGGAGAGGCCAGTGGGGCCTTGCTTGGCCCAGGAGGCTTGCGACCTCGTCGGTGGTGGTGAACCCACCATTGGATGGCAAGGAGACGGCATATGGGCAGCGGTCTCCAGCAAAGTGCGACTCAGAGGGCTAAAGGGAGAGACCTAAGGGCTTACAGGGGCAAGTTTCAAAGCTAAAAAGGGGGAAGGAATTACCTGAAGTGATTATCCATTTTTATTTGTAAACCATATAATTAATTGTAATATTGCTTAAATGGTTTATTAATGGATAATTTGTTATTTCTTGATTGTATGAGCTTGTGGTTGGTTGGCTGTGTGCCTGTTTGTGATTTGGGACTGTGGAGTCCGGTTTGGGGATGCACAGTCGTCTTGGTTTGCGTGCCTGCCTTTTCTTCCTTTCTTTTCCTTCTTTTTCTTCTTCTTTTTCCTTCCTCTCACGAGCCGCACACTATTTTTCCCTCGTCTCTTTCCCTTCCCCGACCCGTGCTACTAGCAACACCGGTTCATGCCTCGCCGTCTCCTCCAATGCGATGGGTGGTCGGCGCGACGCGGGTGGAGAGAAGGATAAATGGAGGCCGTGGCATGCGATGAGAGGAAGGGGTGACAGAGAGAGGAGGAGAGGGAGAGGATCGGCGCATAACCGAGGAGGTGGTGAGCCACTCGTGTGTTCCGCCGGTAGAGGAGGCTTCGCCGAAGTGCGAGGAGGTTCGTTGGAGGGAGGGGAGGGTCGTTGGGGGCTGAGCCAGGTACGCGACTCCTTTTCCTTTATTGCAAGAAAAATTGTGATAAATGCATGAGAAATCGTAGAAAAATAGTAGGGATGATGGAAATGAGATAAATGATGTGAATGTGTAGGGATCATGCATGATTGTGTGAATTTCGTGAGTTTTGGGTAGATATGTCCTAAATGTTTTAAGGTTTAACTCTGAGCATGTTTCCCTTGAGAATTTATATCTCCTTGTATGGTTGATGGAATCATGAATGGTTTGAGGGGTTTTGAAGTAGACTTAAGGGTCTACACCCCATGATTTTATGGAAATTGTTGGTATTTGTTTGGCGGGTCCGATTGGGACTCCCATTTTGGGCGAATTCCTCAACTACGGAACAGGGGTGTGCCCTGTCTGCGAGGAATTCGGTATGCCGAAATCTTGACAGATTAAGCTAGATACCTGATTTTGGTAGACCGAAAACACCCGGTCGACCAAAATAGGGGGTTTCGGCATACCGGAAATTTTCGGTATACCGAAACAAGGAATTTCGGAATACCGAATTGAAAATTTGGTATGCCGTTTTTGCCCTGAACTTGGGATGTTAAAATGTGAATTTTAATGAATGTTAAATGGTTTTAATGGTATGGTGGGTTCATATGAATGATGTTTCCCTATGTAATGACATGGAGGCATGTGGAACCCCAAACAAATGGATTTGGGTGTGGTTTTGGGTTTTAGACCCTATTAATGAATGAAAAAAAGATGGTTTTATGTGGTTTTGGGCATGTGACCCAATTTATGACTTTAAGCATGGCTTGAGTTGGGACCCTAGTGGAGGGTCAAGTGTTGCAAGGAAATAGAGTCCTGCAACGAGAAGAATGGAATGAAATGAAAAATTGTTTTGAAATGGAACATTGATAATGTGGTTGCCGAGCTCATAGCGGTGTAGGCTGAGCCTGGGCTTTTGAGCCTAGTTGTTCGGGTCACCGACGGTGTAGGCTGAGCTTGGGTCGTTGTACCTAGTTGTTTAGGTCACCGAGCTCATAGCGGTGTAGGCTGAGCCTGGGCTTTTGAGCCTAGTTGTTCGGGTCACCGACGGTGTAGGCTGAGCTTGGGTCAATATTGGACCTAGTTGTTCGAGTCACCGACTGGGGCATCAGACAGAGACGTATCCCCGTGCACTTATGAAAATGAAATTAAGGTCGGTTGGCCGGGGCGGTGACATCCCGCACGGGGAATTTCATCGCGGCAGTGCAGGAAGGTAGGGGAAGGATGTCCTCGCCTACTGCTTGTGTGC
>JAMKQA010015981.1:0-32053 GCA_024699735.1 Posidonia australis
ATTGATCTCTTGGCATTTCTTCTCCTTGGTGGCAACTCGTTTCTAGGCATGCGGCTGGACAACTCCTCTTCTACTCGAATTTTCTTCTCATTCCACTTGTTGATTTCGTTTGGATTCATGGGACTTTTGCTATTGGACGTATAACAAAAGAAATGTGAAGGAATGCTTTTGAAAGAAAGTGTGGTTCTGGAATAACCTTTTTCAAATGTTTTGAAAAAGGAACGAGATATGGTTTGAAAAGAGCATGATTGGGATTGAATTCCCAAGTGATTGTCTAATAAAAATAAAGGATGATTTTCAAAAAGAGAAAACCAAGTTTTGAAAAATGATAAGAAATGAGTTTTATGGTTTTCTCGAGGTTTTGTGGTTTGTATGTTTTGGGGCGCATACTAGGTGACTTAGATGTCACTCACGCATGCCATTTGGTTTTCAGGTTCAGACCGCGTGCAGCTGTGTTCCGGTGCAGGAGTTGGAGCTTCTAGCCGCACATTGTGATCCTGAAGGTGAGTCTTAGTTATAGTTATTTGATGTTTCTGTAATTAGTGTAATTATGCTTGATACTGTGTTTTGGTAGCGTGCCAAGGATCGAGGCGTTACACTTCTTCTACCCATTTAGTAAAGTAATCTATGGCCATCAGGATGTAGTTGTGGCCATTGTATGAGGCCGGATGGATGGCTCTGATGATGTCTATTCCCCAAGTAGAGAAAGGCCATGGCAAAGACATACTGTGCAGCTGTTGAGGGGGAGCATGTATGAAGTTCCCATGGATCTGACAGTTGTGGTATCTGCGCACAAAACGACAGCAATCACCTCCATAGTTGACCAAAAGTAGCCTTGCAGCATGATCTTCTTGCCTTGCAGTATTCCATTCATGTGGGGGGCACAAGTCCTGGTGTGGATCTGAAGCATCAAGGTATCAGCCTCCTTCTTGTCGGCACACCGCAGAAGTATCTAGTTATATGACTTTCTGTATAGATGTCCCTCGCCCAACACGTATCTTGACGCCAGGCATGCCAAGGTCTTCTTATCTACAGATGATGTGCCGGTCGGGAGATCGCCTGACTCTAGGAAGGTCTTGAAGTCATTATACCAAGGAAGCTCTATTGGCGGGTCCACTTTTTTTATGCTCATGCAATGGACGTGCTGCTCTTCTCGAGTGACTGATACATTGATCGTGCGCTCTTCAGGGATTGAGAGCTAAGGAGCAAGGGTTGCTAGTGCATCTGCGTAGGAGTTTTTGGCTCTACTCATGAAGGAGAAGCACACTTCCTTGAACTCTTAGACGAGCTGTAAGAGATATTCGTGATATGGCACGAGCTTCTGTTCTTTGGTTTTCCATACGCCATTGATTTGGGATATGACTAACATGGCATCACCGTGCACCTATAGCTTCCGTGTGCCATGCTCCAATGCGATTTGCAGTCCCATGATGCATGCCTCGTACTCGGCTTCATTATTGGTGCACTCGAAGTTGAGCTTTCTAGAGAAAGGGGGTCATTTGTCCCTGTGGTGTTGACAATACCACGTCGATTCCTCTACCCTTCTTGTTGACAGCTCCATCGAAGTATAGTTCCACCGGGACTTGTCTTCTGGCTCATCAGAATCTGCATCTCCCATGGCGAATAGGATGTCTTCATCTGGGAACTACGTCTGTAATGGCTCATACTCCGGCAATGGTAGGTCAGCTAAGTGGTCTGCTACTTGTTGCCCCTTCATTGACTTCTGCATGACAAACGTAATGTCGTATTGGGACAGCATCACCTGCCACTTCACGCATCGTCCCACCAATGCTGGCTTTTGGAACAAGTACTTCATGGCATCTTGCTGACATAAGAGAAGGACCGGGTATGCCATCATATAGTGCCTAAGGCGTTGGGTGGCCCAGACAAGGGATAAGCAGATCTTCTCGAAGGGACTGTACCTGGCTTCACAATCATTGAACTTCTTACTCAGCTAGTAGATGGCTCTCTCCCTACATCCTGTTTCATCGTGTTGCCCAAGGACTGCACCCATGGAGCATTGGGTGGTGGAGAGATACAACAATAGAGGTCGCTCTATTGTGGGTGGAACCAGGACAAGAGGCTTTGCAAGGAGCTGCTTGATCTTCTTGAATGCAGCTTGACATTCTTCATTCCAATCGATTTGTGCATTCTTTCTCAATAGCTTGAAGATAGGCTCACAGATGGGAGTAAGCTGTGCAATGAACCGACTGATATACTGTAATCTACCCAATAAGCTCCAAACTTCCTTCTCAGATGCAAGGGGAGGTATATCAATGATGGCTCTTGCTTTACTAGGGTCAACCTCGATTCTCCTTTGACTAACAATGTATCCTAGAAGTTTGCTAGAAGACACCCTGAATATGCATTTGTTGGGGTTAAGATGGAGCTTGTACTTTTTGAGTCGATCAAAAAGCTTTCTCAAGTAGGCCAGGTGCTCCTCAGGCTCTTTGGACTTGGCAATCATATCGTCTACATAGACCTCTATTTCTTGATGCATGAGGTCATGAAAAAGTGCAGTCATTGCCCTTTGATAAGTTGCACCAGCATTCTTGAGCCCAAATGGCATTACACGATAGCAGAAAACTCCCCATGGAGTGATGAAGGAAGTCTTCTCCATGTCTTCCTCTACCATTTTGATTTGGTTGTACCCTAAGAAACCATCAATGAATGACAGTATTTTGTGTCCAGCTATGTTGTCCACCAAGACATCTATGTGAGGAAGTGGGAAATCGTCTTTGGGGCTCACCTTGTTGAGGTCTCTGTAGTCAATGCACATGCGGACTTTCCCATCTTTCTTTGGCACTGGGACAACATTTGCAAACCACTCTAGGGACAGCACCACCTTGAGAAAGTTCACTTTGTGCTACTTCATGATTTCATCCTTGAGCTTCAGGATCCATTGAAGTTAACATCTTGTAAGTTTCTGCTTGACGAGCCTCTTGTTAGGCTTCAGGGGTAACTTGTGTACCACCACGTCGACGTCTAGGCCGACCATGTCGTCGTAACTCCAGGCAAAGACATCTGTGTATTTCTTCAGAAATGCTATGAAATCTGCCCTGGCTTGTGGTGATAGCTTAGCACTGATGAGTACCTCCTTGACATCCTCTATTGTGCCGATGTTCACCAGTTCAGTTTCTTCCTTGACATGCATGTTTGGGCCATCTAGATCATTGTCATAGGGTTGGAATTTGGGTGTCTCACCATCTTCATCCATGTCATCCTCCTCCTCATCATAAACAATGAGCTCTGATGTGATTTCCTCTTTGAAGGTTGGGTCAGTGATGTCAAAGGAGAGGATGTGTTCTGATTTCTGCCCTTGATGATTCTTCAGGATGGTCACACTAACTTTAGTGTTCTTGTATCTGCACTGTGTGACCTTTGGCTCTTTAATAGTGGGCTCTACTGACTGACCGGGTTGCTCTGTTTCCTCATCCTCTGATATTATTTTCGATTTTTTGGTTTTTCTAATTTTTTTGGGTTTTCTGTAGTATGTACAAATGGTGCTACTGACTGGCGGCTGTCCTGCTACTAATTGATAGGAGTGATGCCGCCCAACCTTCTCCGTAAGCTTAACTCAGGGTCCTTTTTTTTTGACCCTTACCTTGCTTAAGGTGAGGCTTCTTCTACAAATACCATTTAGACCCGCCTCCCGGCTCCAAAGAGATTAACTCTAATGGTCTAGTGGATTCTGGCTATGAATTAGATAGGACCATGATGGGTGAGTGGTCCGGCTGTTGGTGGGGAGTTGTTGGCTCTGATTCTGAGGCCCTCAACTTTCCTTTCCTCAGACTTTGCTGCTCTGCTGTGTCCTCAGCCAATACTGACAACTGCTCTTGGAATAAAAATTCCAGGTCACTGGCTTGCTCACTTGCTTGCATTGCCCTGCCAACTGTCTCATCCTCTACCCGGATGCAATCAGAATCTCGAATAGCACTCTGTTTTGCCATTGTCTCCTCTAAACTACGAACCTCTACTGACTGAACTTGTGACTTTTGTAAACAACGCCCCGAACTGACCAACTGCGTTGGCGGATCTGCTGATGCCACTGCCTGCAAAACTACCGTTGTGAGACTTGCCATTGGGGCTGTGGCTAACATCGTTAAAGTGTCTACTGTGGGCTGCGACTGTGGTTGCACCCCCTGGTGTCGGCTCCTCTCTGCAGTGGCCTGGCTCTGATTGGGATCGAGTATCCCTGCACTGACAAAGTTGGTGATGTCCGATAGAATAACAATCTTCTTGTACCTCCTAGTGCGCGAATGTCCATCCTCGTGCGGCTACCATTCATATCCCAGACCCTCGAACTCTCGCCTCTCCTCTGCCTAGATGGGCTCGAAGATTCCTTGGTCATGTAGCCTGAGTGGTGTCCCCTTCTTGTATCCCCATTTGGGATAAACATTTTCAATCATCCGAAGGGGATTGCCACGAACGATTAAGTAACTGACACGCTCGAGAGCCGGAATGTAGTTGACAGGCTCGAAACGGTTGACCTGGAACATGACGTCAGACGGTTTAGGATCAAAGTGGATGGTCTAGAGGGAGACAGTGGAGACCGACTCGACCATTTCTTTATCAAGATCCTCTGCCATGATAACAATTATGTCGTTGCCCTAGCGGAACTTAACCATGAGGTGGAGGGTCGAGGGGATCAACTGATGCTTGTGCAACCAAGGGCGCCCAAGCAAAAGATTGAAAGAGGGCTCTAGATCTGCAATGTAAAATTCGATGTCGAAGACTACAGGCCCTATGGTGAGAGGAATAACCAGCATCCCCAGTGCGTCGTGATGCATGTTATCAAAAGCCGTCATTCCCATCGTAGTTGATGTGATATTCTCGACTTTGAATCTGATTTTATTTGCTGTGCGCAAAGGGCAAACGTTAAGGCCTGTGCCATTATCAACCAAAGTGAGGGGGATTCAGAAGCTTTGATATTGCACTGTAATGATTAGGTGTTTGTTATGATTGACTCCTGTCGGAGGCAATTCCTCACTGGAAAAGGAAATAACATGTGGCTCTGCAATCATGCTCAGCATATTCTCAAAAGTGGACGGTTCTATGGTGGGGGAGACGTGAGCAGCATGAAAGACCCTGAGGAAGGCCTCTCGATGTTCTAGAAAAGTATGGATGAGATCCCAAATGGAGATATCAGCCTTGACCTTCTTTAGTTAAGATGTGATGTCGGCGAAGGGCTGCACCGCTTGGTCGAAGGGGTAGGGACTGAAACAGGGATCGTCCTAGAAGGTTAAGGGGCTGGCTGACGAGGGGATCTAGCTAGACAGGAAATTGGATAGGAAGTTGAGCAAAAGGCTAGATAAGATACAGGAAAAGTTGATGGAATAGAGATTAGACAAGATACTGGACAGGATGCTGAATGGGAGATTGGACAGGGTTCTAGAAAAGAGGTTGGACAGGGTTCTAGATAAGAGATTGGACCAGAATCTAGGTAAGAGGTTGCACCAGAATCTAGGTAAGAGGTTGGACCAGAGATTGGATAGGATTTTAGGTAAGAGGTTGGACAAGAGATTGGATAAGATTCTAGGTAAGAGGTTGGAGAAGATAAGTAGGCCAATGGGTGACCCAGAATGCATGGTCAACGGTGCGGCGGTACGCTCCGCCCTCACGGTCAGCCGTATCATGTGGACCACTGACTCAGAACTGGCATAAATCAGATGATAAAATGAGTAGGGGAGGGCTTACCCCCAGTATAGATTAGATCAGAGGGGACTACCACGGATGTCGTAGGCCCAGAAGTAGAGAAGAAATGGATTCCGGAGGCCCCAACGCTTGTTGAGTTGTCATGCGTAGGCATGGGCTAGTTGACAATGTTGGTATGAGTCGATGGTGCTTGTGCTTGTGTAGGTAGTGGTGCAGGTGTAGTGTGTGCCTCTTGGGTGTCGATGGCGATGACCTTGCGGTCAATCAGGTCCTACATGGAGTTCCGAAAAGCCATGCAATTGTTCGTCAAGTGACCCGTGCAATGGTGGAAATTGCAGTAGAGACTCATGTTATATCACCCTAGAAGAGGATTTGGTGGAGGACGGATCTCTAGGAGCTTCAGGAGTGACACAACATTAGGGAGGATGGCACTCAGCGGCTCAACAAGTGGTGTATATTGTTGTGCAGTACGCGAAGGCCTTCTCTGCCCTAGGCGGGGCCCTTGTCGGACCAGTGCTGCGGGATACATCGGCTGGGCAGTGGTGGTGATCTATGGTGTGTGCGGTACTCTAGGTGTGGGTGCGTATACTAGCTGATTTGGGCCTGGATGGTTCACCACATTGACATGCATGACAGATGACCCTACGTATGCTACGACAGGCTTAGGAGGATCCTGTCTCTTAGGGTAACTAGTGCCAGCACCGTTGGGAGTGCTGCCGCTCGCCTGGGGATCCAGAGATGCAGCTTGTTTGGCAAAAGTGGGGAGCGCAGGAAAGCTACCACTATGGAGGGAGCTCTCTACTCGCACGCGTGCCCGAATCAGAGATGGGAAGGTGGTGACAGGTTGAATGTTCAATAGAGCCCCGACATCCGGCTGCGCACCTCGAATAATAATCTTGATAGACTCCTCATCGGAGGGCCTATCTTTTACTTGTGATGCAAGGGCGCACCAGCGGCCGACATACTCCCCAAACAGCTAGTGGGGCTTATGTTTTGTGGCGACGAGGTCCTCCCTCTTTGGGACTAAGTCGAGATTAAAGGCATACTGGTCCATGAACGCCTGCGAGAGGTCGTTCCAAGTATTAATTGAGCCCATGTCAAGTGAAGTGAACCACTTGAGAGTCGGACCGGTGAGACACTTTTGGAAGAGGCGGATTAGCAGCCTCAAGTCAGCCTAAAGCTGACCGAGATCTCCGCAATATACCTGAAGATGTGAAATGGGGCAACCCTTGCCGTTATACTTCTTGAAATCTAGGATTTGGAGTTGTGGTGGGAGTGTCGCCTTTGGGAAATAGTAGAGGTCCTGGAATCCGTAGGGTTGGCGATCGTCTCCCCGCACTTGTCGAAGTGCTCTCTCTGGGTCACCCATCCTGGCTTGGAGGGTAACTGGAGCTACTGCCGATGAGGGTGATGCAGTAAGGGGAAGGGTCGCGTATGCTTTGTGGGTCACACCTAAGTGCTCCTCCGGGTCCACCATCCAACCACCTAGTGTTGCGGCATGATGACCAACATATCCGTGCAAGAGTGTTGGGTGTGATTGTGGAGGTGAAGGTGCCTGGACCAGATGGTGTGTAAAAGGAGAATGAACGGAGAATTGTGTGGCAGTGTGTGCTGAGTGTGGGAGTAACAGCTACTATAGTGGTACGACACTAGGCTGCAAGCTCTGAGGCTGTTGTACTCCAACCAACCCGAGGGGTTGACCACCAGATGCTGGAGTTGAATGCTGTGCAGCGATGTGATGTGTCTGAGCCTATGGTGTCACACCTAATGTGAGTATAGTGAGGAGCTGGGGTGAAGGCTGAGGTGGTGGTGCCAATGCCTGGAGCACTAGAGCAGGCACCGGGGAGCCTCAGGAATATTGGGATCTATAGTGGATTGAATTGCAAAAGCCATGCTCTCGATCTTCTGAGCGAGAGCCAGCAGATACTCTACCTGTGCGACAGGAGACCCCTCGAGGATAGCAAGGGGTGGCATAGTCAGAGGTTCAAAAGTCACAAATGGGACAAAGGTAGGTTGCCCTAGAGGCAAGGAATCTACAAGGGGTGTTGCCACAGTGGGCAAAGTGTTAAAAGAGAAGGAACCCTGAGGAAGTGAGGCCGTGAGTGATACATCTGGAACCCGAGCTGGGGTCACTGAGATAGACTCAGTGCTTGGTTCCAGATTGGCCAAGGTCAGTGGATGTCCTACAGGGTAAGGGACAGAACCTTCGTGATGCACGAAAGGGACAAAAGGAACAGCTGAAGACACAACAAGCGTAGGAGGGACCGCAAAGGAAGTGCCCTTCGAAGCAGCAACGGCGGAAAGAGACTCGCTAGTGTGCTGGGCCATAGCTGACTTGGAATGGGTGAGAATCGGGCTACGGCGGCAAATAAGGGGATGAATCCTAGGACGAGCTATCGTCAAAGTGACGAATAACTCAGGAAAGGATGATCAGCAACGATGCATCGCCAATAGGAGTGCCATGGTAGGAACGCTCGAGCAGTGGCTAAGGAACTCACGCTCTACTACCTGAGGAAAAAGGAAACTACTGGTGTTAGAACCAGCCACAAAATGCAGTTTGTTATGGTGGCGTGAATGGCATTCATGCACATGGATGCAACTAACATGCTCTCCCTCACCAGCTAAGTATTTCCTAGAAGGTCATCTACTCTGGGATTACACATGGGTAAATTGGTCTCTGACTTAGGCTAGAAAGTGAAGGTCCTCGCTCTAAATCCTGGTCAAAACGCAGGTAGTGAACGAGTGGTGCGTTAGTGGCCTTGTCTCCTATAGTAGCATGGAGCTGTACCCTCTACTAACACCGACACGACCCTGGACAAGGGGGGACAAACTAGCAACATGTCCTACGCCAAATCTATAGAACGGATTACCAGAATTGCCCTTCGCGTACTATAGGTGGACTTAGGGGAGAAGAATGCATGCCCTATATGATTAATCATGCAATATGCTTTTGTATTTTTTACTTGCATTTTATTAACCAAGGGGAGAGTTTGATTTGGTCTCTAGTTTCGCCTTATTAATTGTTCTCTGAGTTTGTGTGTTTTATTTTAACTAGAAGCGGGAAACAAACATGTCTCTACTCTCCTAGGCATGTTAAGTGCAAAAAGGGGAAGAAAACACACAAGCAAGGCAAGCAAGTAAGCAAACAACACGCAAAAGGCATGATCATGGCATGTGCAAGTGTCGTGACATCATAATTGTGAAAAGAAAAACATCCATCACATCAAAAGGCAAGATATATAGCATGTGTGTGCAGTGACAGAGCAAATGTGTAAAAGAAAGTGTAAAAGCCTCGCTAACTAAACAAACAATCAACAAAGAGGCAAACAAACAACTATGAAGCCAAAGCAAGCATGAAGACTAACTTGAAAGTTGGAATCTGGGTTTCCCCAGCAGAGTCGGTAGTTCTGTGACCATGCCGACCCGAGGGTCCGGCGTGGTGTCGCGCTAGAGGGAAGGGATCACAGCCATGCCAAGATGGCGAAGGCGTAGGTTAGGATAAAAGAAAAAGAAAGAAGGAGTCGCCACCTAGTCTTTTAAGGGAAAGATGAGGAAAACCACAAAAGACTGAATGCCTGAGGTGCAGATGTGAATGCGGGATGTTTGCTAACCAGAGGATGGGTAAGGATTTCTATTACGCAAGAGGAAGGTGTTAGACACCCTCGTACGCCCGAGAAACTCAGTCTTTCTAGTCTAAATTGCTTGCTAAAGGCTAAATGGATGTTTGCTGAGCCTAGATCATGTTCTAATCATGCTAATATGTATGCCATGACAAAAATGGATGAATGTGCAAGATGATATGCAAAAACTGCGAAGAAATCCACATGAAATAACTAAATCGTAAATTATGACATGACAAAGAAAATCACATGGAATGACGAAGTTTTTTGTAAAGAACGCCTCTAAAAACCGTATTGATGTCAAAAGGATAAAATTTAGAGTCAACCCAAGCCCTCGGAATCATGGAAAAAGTTGTGAAAATCAACGTAGAAAAAATAACCCGCCATTAGGCCAAGTGGGCCTTCCGGTCAATTAGTGTATGCCCTCGGGCGATGAAATCCAAATCAAATCAAAACATGAAATGTAGGATCAAAGTAAATCAAATCAAATATCAGATAAGAAATGCTGAAAGCAGAGTGAAGAAGGAAATCCACGAAAGAAAAGGCATAAGATGCAGACTCGCTAAATAGGGATGCAAATGCGAGGAGAAATAATATGAATTGCATGGATAAGTGCCTAAATGTGCAAAAATTTTAAAGAATGGCTTAGACATGGACTATGCAAGATTGAGTGCAAGTATTGAAATGCATGCTCATGAATTGGAGGCATAAGGGCAATTTGGTCATTTCTCTGGCCAGATGTGATAAATGCTAGCGTGGGAGTGATGCATGGTCTAAACTATGTCAAAATGTGTGTCAAATGTCCAGAGGATGTATTTTGCAATAAACATGGAGGAGAAAACAACAAAATGATGTAAACACAATAAAGGACAAACGTAAGGGCTAAGATGCAAAATTTACAAAAAGGAATGAGAATCTGGATGAAAAACATGTTCATGACTCCTATTCTAACATTCAAATGATGGGTCCAATGTCAATGTGGCACTGAGATGTGGAAATTGCACTTGGATAATTTCCTGAAAATTTAGGGTCTAAAGTGCAAAATTCGCACATAAGTGCAAATATGATCAAAATGTGAGACTAAAGATCAAATCTCAGTGAAAACATGATTTTTAAATGGAATCTATGATTAAATGTAAAATATGAAATGAAATGAGTGAAAAATATTCCAAAATATGCCAGAAAACAATGAAAACCCGAAATGATGGATTTAAAAATAATCTAAGGGCCTGTGTGCAAATTATATGTGCTCAAAAAAGGTTTGATGTGAATCTAGGGACTTTTATGCAAAATTTCAGGACCTGAATGTGATAAAGAAGAGGCTTTTATACTGGTCAGTGCATTTATGAAGTTTCCTAAGGTCTAGGATGCAAAATTCACAAGGAAAACTCATTTTTTAAAGTTCTGGGGGCTTAATGCAAAAGATCAGGACCAAATTGTAAAGAAAATTCCATCTCAATGATAGTTAGTGTGGTTATTAGATCTTTTAGGGCTCAGATTGCAAATTTCCTAAAGAAAAATCATTTTAAAAGATTCTAGGGGCTAAATATAAATGTTCAGGACTTAAATGTGATAAAAACTCAATTTTAATGATGATCAGTGTGATTTTTAAAATCTTTAGGGTCCAGAATACAAAATTCACAGAGAAAACTTATTTTAAAAAGCTTCAGGGGATAAATGAAAATGTTCAGGACTGAAATGTAAAGAAATCATGGTTTCAGGGACCTAGATGTGATACAAACATGTAGGAATAAGTTATGAATAAAAAAAAAGAAAACATGCAAGGGGTATATGCAAAATTTACAAAGAAAATAAAAGAACTAAAAGTATTTTAAAAACTACAAGGGATAAAATGCAAATGTTTGGACCCACATGCAATGAAAAAGGATTTAAATGCAATAAACTAAGGACCTAATAAAAATAAACCTAAACTAAAGGGACCTAACCTAAAAAAGGTCTATTCGAAGATCGCCGGAGGATTACCGGCATTCTCCCTCCGGCGATCTCTCCAGCGATGCAGCAGTGGCTATCCAGCGGCGGAGGGGGGCGTGCAGCGGCTGAGGAAGCTTCGTGGAGGCACGACGACCATCTCCGGGTGGTTGGGCAAGGCTGAGGAGGCCTAAGGCCTGCCCCCCCACCTCGCATGCCAGCGAGGTGTTCTATCGGTGCTGGGGAAGATGGTAGTGGAGAGGTTGGAGGCACGCAGGCGATCCCAACGGAGCTGTGACAGCTGGAAACCTCTGGAGAGGTACGACGATGCTTCTGGAGGCTGCGGCGAGGTCTAGGGCGGTCTGGAGTGCTCCCCCCACCTCCGACTCTGACGACGGGCACGACGGTGGTCGTTGGGGTGCTGCGGTGGTCTGGGTAGAGGCGTGGCAGTGCGGAGGCGCTCGTAGTGAAACGTAGAAGCTTCCAGAGGAGGTGGATCAGGGCTGGCGCAATCAAGGGACTCCAAGCAACTCCACGGCGGAGGGTCGTCGGCAGTAACAGCAGGCTACGGCGACGAGGCAGCAGATCTGACATCGACGGAGGGCATCCTCTGAAATGGAAGGTGTCCAGGAAGGAGGAAGGAGAGAGGGAGGATGCAAGGGAGGCCCACGGGGGTCTCGTTTGAGGTCAGAAGGCTCGGAGCCTCGCTGGTGGTGGGTACCCACCACCGGAAGCGATGCGGCGGCAGGCAAGAGGCACCGCTCCACCGTGACTGGTTCAGGGAACCTAAAGGCAACTAAAAGACATGCTATGAATTGAAGAAGAAAGGAAGAAAAGTTACTTGATGTGCAGGATGTCCTCCTCAGCGATATGGGTCGACGGCGGCGTGCTCCTTTAGTGGCAGCTCTAGATCGCGCAAATAGGTGGTTGGTGGCTTGGGAGACTCGGGCTAGCTGTTGTGGTCTTTTTAGTGTAAAGACAAAAGGATTTGATTGCTGAGGGGAAGCTTGGAACTCGCAGATCGGAAGCTATTCTTGATCCTGGGTTCGTTGACAACGGGGGGGCTTTATACTCCAACGAGGCTCTCCAGAGCCATCGATCCTCCTCCCTCCAATGGATGAACGCCGTTGGATCGAGCGTGAGCTAGAGGGGGCTGGCTAGAGATCACAGAGGTTGAGATTTGCTCCGAATTTCTCGGGATTGCTCCCTGGAGTTGTCGTCGAAAAACTCAAGGTCGCTGGCGGTGGGCTCACCAGAATTATTTTTGATTTTTCTAAAGTTCAGAATTGAATTTTTGAATTAAACAGTGTTGGGCTTAATGGGCTAAGGGTTTTGATTTTTTTGTTTTGGTTTTTCTTTTGGTTTTTAGTTTGGAATTTTTAGGTTTTTAATTGGATTTTGTGGGTTTAATTTAATTTCTTAATTTTGTAATTTAAGGTTTAATTAGCGTTTTGATTAGTTTAGGTTTTTTGTTTTGGGATTTTTAGAGATTTTTATGGTTTTGATTTTAAGTTTTTTAAATTATGGTTTTGAATTTTTATTTAGGCTTTTTATTTATGTTTTATGATTTTAATTAAATTTGTGGTCAAGGTTTAATTAATTGGTTTTAAATTAGGGTTTTAGGTTTTTATTTTATTTTTGTTTTGCGATTTTCTTGGATTTTAGGATTTTTTGATTTTAAGTTTTTAATTTGGGGTTTGTGATTTAAATTTGATTTTTAATTTTGGGACTTAGGGTTTAATTAATTGATTTGAAATTAGGGTTTTGAACTTTAATTAGGGTTTATTGGTTTATTTAGGGATTTTTGGATTTTAAATTAGGGTTTATGGGTTTATTTAGGGTTTTTGTGTTTATTTAGGGTTTTTGGATTGATTAGGGTTTTGAATTTTAATTAATTAGTGTTTTTAATGGATCTTGACTTTAATTGGGGTTTTCTCTTAATTACATGGGTTTTAAATGGATTTAGGTGGATTTTATTTCATTTTGACTTGAATTAGGTTTTTTTTGTTTTATTAATTGGATTTTAAGTGTTTTAAATTTGATTTTGACTTGAATTAGGGTTTTCATTTGTTTTGTTGGATTTTAAGTGGATTTAATTGGATTTTATTTAATTAAGGTCTTTATTTGATTAATTAGGGTTTTTTATTGGATATCAAGTGGATTTAATTGGAAATTAGGGTTTTTATTTGATTAATTAGGGTTTTTATGTGATTAATTGGATTTTGAGTGGTCCTAAATGTGTTTTGTTTGGTTTTAATTTTGATTAAGTCAGAATGGCTTAGTGTGGGCTTAAGTGGGCTAGGATTTTGGTGGTCACAACTAGAGCGTCATCTAATGGAGCCTACTACCTAGTGACTTCAAATCGGGGTGTCTATAACTGTAATTAGTGTAATTTTTCTTATGATACTATGATTTAGGTAACGTGCTTGGATTCGAGGTGTTACACTACATATCAAAAATTATAAAGAGAGTTTTGTCAAGATCACTTGTTTCATAGTGTTTTCATGCGTACAAAGGTTTTCATATTAAAATATTATTTTTTGGGATTTTTACACTAAAATTTGCTCATTTTATAAGATTTTGTTCAAAATCTTCTATGTTTGTCTAATTAGGGATTTTCCCTTTTCATTTCACAAAGTTTGCTACTTCACCCTTAAAATCATGGAGGGGGGCCTGCTTTCTAGTTTTTGTATCATTGTTTTAAAAGCTAGTGGTACAACGAAGCTTTCCTTTACTGTTTACCTTGATGGCCTTGTGTCTTTCCATATCATTGTTGTCGTAACCTTTTAAATAATTTCACTTATAGCATTTTGTAAAGAATAAGTATAAGTAGCCAATAGAGGTTGTTCATTTGGATAGGCATGTTGGGGGTGCTAATAGCAAACTATTACCTTCTCCATCCATGTCTAACAAATTGAATCCAGTTTTCTTTAATTTTCACATGCTGTGCCTTTATGTGAGTCAAGCACATAGGATAGGTGATTTTTTATCAAGCTATCCCTATTTCTTGTGCTTTCTAACCTGGTTGGCAACTCTGAGTTTTTCTTTGTCTTACAGGTGCATCAATTTCTCTAACCCTTTTTTGTATCTAGAGAGGCTCATGTCAAGAAGTCAAGTCACGAGAGAGAGGTCTAGGTTTAAGAGTGAACCCCCTTCCTTCTTGCATGTTGCAACATTTCCTGTGCCTTCACCTTGTACTACAACATTTGTGGTTCCTAACTTCAAATTCTCCCTAGATTTGGCCCACCAGCAGTTGTGAGTCACAATGTGCTTGAATCTAGGTTGCACCTACCTCCTTTGCCATCCACAACTCCATCAATAATGCTTTGTTCTCCATTGTGTTGCTGGTAGTGAGGAACTGAAAACAAAGGGTGTATTCTACAATGTATCCCCTTCACCCTTCTAATAGAATGTCCACTCTACTCCCTTCGTTCGTAGTCGACCCATCTATGAACAAGAGCTATGCTACTTGAGGTACCACTTTATCCTCTTGTTAGTCAGGCCCATCTTGCAACGACCCCCAAGTCACTACCCCTTAAATCTAGTTACATTTTCATTTTTATCTTTTCATTAACATTTATTACTACAAAGAAATAAATCTAAACTATTACTATAAGCACAACTAACAGGAACAAATCTAATGACAATTGAAAATAAAACTAAACAACAACTCACCAGAATCCCTGATGTTTGGTAGCGTGACTCTTCCCTATGTGCACTAGTACAAGCATCCTACTCTTATTCTGCACCTACGAAAACACAAACCAAAAGCACACATGAGTGACCACTCAAAATAGTCACCCAACACACCCACCCTAAACACACACAAGGCAACTTGGAAAACAATGCTGAGGAGCTTGACGTAACCACACTGGCATCTCATCAAGATGCCACAATACCTCAACAAGGCAATTTGCTATTGCCTAGAAGGCAACAAAACCATTAGAATATGCCTTCAAAACCACTTTTCTCTTTCTTTCTTTCAAAACCATATGCATGCTCTTTTAAAATCCTTTATGCATACTTGAAATGGCCACTCCTACCAAGTCAAGTCCAAAACCACACCAAAAACACTAAAAGCCACATGGTCTAATTTCACGCAGTCTTTATGCAAAATAGACAACCAACAATACCTGAATACCCTCTATAACATCCGAAACACCCACCACAACAAACACACCACCACACAGAGCCACTGCTCTGAAAACAACTATTTATTGTAGACCATAGCTTGATTTTCTGAATCAGAGTACAACAAAAGCCACAACGCCATTCTGGTGCAACCACCACAAATAAACAACAATAACGTGTCGTGTGCCTAGTGCCAAGCAATTGATAATAGCCACAAGTAGCCACTGAAGTGCACTGTATTGCCACAAATAACCACCCTATGGAGGAGTCTACCTTTCATGATGTTCCTTCATTTGAAGGATCCTCAAAAGGCTAAGTATACACTAGGAAAACCTGCTCACCCTACACCTAGGCAAGCTATCCTCTCTCAGGACAAACCACAGGGTATGCCCTATCGACGTCCTCGCTAGGCCTCATCCTCGATCTCTTGGTCACACATACCTCAACCTTGGCCTCTCAGTCCTAATCAACACCTCATACTACAAACCACAAGCACCAGCAAAATCACATGGCCCTCAACCTAAGCAAGCAACTCACGATTTTAAGGGTATCACTTGTCCCTAAAGGTCTATCGAGAGCATCGATCTCTTGGTCCCTCAAAATTGTAAAAAACACTCGGACCTCATTATAAGTAAATAGCTCACAACCCCAGAGGTATCACCCATCCCTAGAAGTCGATTGAGAGCTTAGATATCTTGGTCTCCAAAAGCCTTTTCAAAAACCTCCAATATTTTACAAAACCATTTGAAATCACTTACCCCAAAACACTACTTAAAACATAGTCCAAACTGCTTCTCTATTAGGTCTGGAAAACCACACTATGGGAACATCTGAGTTCTAGAGTATCTCACATAACCTACGACGACAATCCAACCAAAACACCCAAAATACTAGCAAAGACACCATTTGGGTATAAAGTCCACTTAGAAGATGCCACACAAGAACCAAAACCATAGTCTTGAAGTCCCATCCAACTCACAAGACTGAACACCAATACAAACTACACGTAGAACTATAAGTTCTGGTGCCAAGGTGTAGGATGCACACTGACCTGTGGCATATAAAAGCCATAGCTAGTTTGGCATCATACATCCAAATAGTGCCACCAAATACCTAATTCAGTGCACCAAGCCTAATCCACAACCATAATCTAGTTCTAAGATAAACCATGATCCCTATTGTCCATTTAAACCATTTAGGGGAGATCTTAGTATTTCTAAGTTTTATAGTCTTTTATTCTAACTATAGCCCAAGTGGGATCTTGTTAATTTATTTTAGGCATTCCTTTGAACTATTATAATAATTTTTCTAATTATTATTATGCCATGATTACCTACAAGGTTAATATAACACTAAACATACTAAAAACCACTAAAAACAAGTCATTATGGACTCAAAAGCAATTTAACATACAAATAAAGGACTGGAAAGTAATTGGCACAAAAACTAGTGGCTAAAAACAAAAGCCAGGGACTCAAAAGCAATTTTACATAAAATGAGGGACTGAAAAGTAATTTACCTAAAGCTAGGGACTAAAAAGCAATTTAAATCCAAAAGATAAGGACTAAAAAGCAATTTAATCCAAAAGTTAGGGAGGCAATTTATACAAACATGGAGGATAAAAATGCAAAATGCCCAAACTCTACCATTCTTCTCCGTCCTCTAGACGACCTAGTAACTGAATAGTACAAACTAATTTTAAATAATAACAACCAAAAATCCATCTTTCGCCAAAAAATTGCAAACCACATACTAAACTAAAGATCTCGATGAGCTCTACAATTTGGGACAAGAATCACAAAGATTCGTTAAGCAGATCACAAGAAATCATCAATTAAACGTTACAGGTATTGTGAACACGCATAGTAAACCCACAAATGGCCAATGCACTTATATCTCTCCACATTCGAACAAAAAACACAAAAAATATACCAAATTGAAGATCTCAAGATGATCTTCCATTTGGGACAAAAATCATCAAGGCCCAATGCACATGGCTCATGAAAACACAAACCAAACCTACAAGCACTATTCATCACTACAGATGTCATTAATGGCCATTAAAATCTCCATAAATTCTCAAAAAATCATCCAAGCATCCACACACATCAAAAGCACACTATCATGCTCCAACAATTCAATTTGAGTATAAAAGGGAAAATCTATAGAGCTGTGTACCTTGAAATGCTGACGACGAACGACAACAGTGCCACAACGAGCTTAGGCTCTCCTCCTCTTTCTCTCCTCCTCACGGTGGCAGCAACGGCGGCACGACAATGGTGACCACCTCTTTTCTTCCTACCTCCCTCACTATCTCACCCTCTCTTGTTCTCTATTTCTCGCTTACTTTCTCTCCCTCTCTCTTTTAGATAGAAGGGAGAAGAGAAAGGAAGAAAGAAAGAATAAGAAGGGGAAGGAAGGAAAAAGGGAAAAGAGGCTCTCAAGTCCTCCCCACACTCTCGCCTCTTCTTCATTGTGCTCCCAACCAGAGACGGTAACAAGATGCCCCTCAAAAGCCATGAGTCAAGGAAGAACTCAAGCATGTGTTTGTGGTCACGAGTGCATGTGCCCAACTACAGATTTGACACTCAACAACCCCACACACTGACTTAGGCACCACACGACAAGCATCTACCAGGGCATTGCCACATGCATGCTAGGCTATGAGCACAGAACCATGACTATAGCCACTTACAACTCAAGTGGCTTATGCTAGAGGAGAATAGCTATCAAGGCTCACCGACAACCATCACAACCCCGAAAGAAACCTCAAGATCTCTATGATGGTCCACACAACATCATAACCTCAGAACACTAGGACACGATGTCTAAAACACAGTTGCGATGCCAAATCCACAAAAGTGCAGCTTCAGTTCTGAGTTCTGAATACTGAACTTTTCTGTGCCACCAATGCACATTGGCAACTCACATTGGCAACCCATGTTGGAAACTTGCGTTAGCAACATGCGGTTGATCGTCACAGACCATAGGTGTTAAACACGTGCCTATGTGCCTCCAAGATAAGATGCACCACACTCTACGTTTAACACCAAGAAAGCTAGAAAACACCAATGAAATATCTAACTCAAAGTGCTATTTCAAATCTGGATTGTTACACATCTCAGTTCTTAGTGGTTCAGACTGCTCTCTCATGAAACTTACTTTCCTAGGTGATTTGTACTTGATAGTACACTCTACCAAAAAGTCAACCATCGCTTGGCCCTTTATTGCTCTCTAGGGGACATACACGATCTCAAACTCGTTGAGTTTGATGGCCCATTTTGCTACTCTTTCTGAAATGTCTGGCCTTTGCAAGACCTAGCACAATGGCTGGTCAATCCATACTCCTATCAAATGAACCTAGAAATATGGCCAAAGCATTCACACTACAACCATGAGAGCATATGCCACTTTTTTGATGGCTTGATACTTGGTCTCTGTGGATTGCAATAGCTTGCTCACATAGTTGATGGGCATCTCCACCCTTCCATCATCTCATAATAGAGCACTAATCATGACCTCAATGGATGTAGCAAGGTATATCACCAACATCTCCCCTTACGGACCTAGACAAAAGTGGGGATGAAACTAGGCACTTCTTCATCTCTTTGAATGCTTCCCAATAGTCCTCCCAATACTAGAACTTCTTTGCCTTCCTCAAGAGCCTGAGGAAGAGATGACATTTCTCTACAAACCTTGCAATAAAATGATCTAGGGCAACCACTCACCTGACCAACTATTGGACATCTTTGGCCTTCTTAGGAGGGTCCATGTTAACGATGGATTGAATCTTCTTTGGGTTGGCCTTAATCCCTCGTTGGGTCATTATGAAGCCTTACATCTGGTGACATCGAAATTACACCTCTCTGGGTTAAGCTTCAGGCAGTACTTCCTTAGGACTCTGAAGGTTAGTGCATGGCTTGTGGCTTCGATGCTCTTTACTAGCATATCGTCATCATACACCTCACCGTTCTTATCAATCTACCCTTCAAATATCTTGTTTACCAGCCTTAGGTAGGTCAAGTAGGTCACCCCTCCATTTTTTAAGTCAAAAGGCATCACCTTGTAACAATAGAGGCCTTGTTCTGTAATGAAGGCATAATGGTGCTAGTACGATCCACTAGGGACATACATGGGGCAACCACGTCTGGTCAAAAGAATACCACATAGCACGCATCATAGCTCTAGTGTATGCAAATAAGATGCGAATACATGTGTGCATGTTATGCTAAATGATATGCAAATGCTTTGATGCCATGCGAAACAAGTGATGGACATGACCTAATGCTCAGCCACGCTACCCAGACTATGAACCTTTCGCTAGCACAAAGAAATCACACTGACATAGCCCAAAAGGGTGACCGATTCATAAGAGTTCAAGTAGTAAACATCACTACTTTACTAGATTCAAAACTAATGTAAACATGTGTGTATGATGATGAAACTATGCAAACATGACCATGATACAACCAAGAATATGCACCATGAAAACCAGAGCAAAAAACAACCGAGAGAGCATGTAAATTAGGATGCAAAAACCAATGTTTGCACCCTGAAACCAGGCTAGTGCGCTGGGAAGGTGCGCCAGCCTGGTGTGCCAACCTAGTACTCTAGGAAGGTGCGCTAGATTGGTGCTCCTCTTTGGTGCTCCAAGTTGGTGTGCCTTAAGTTCTCTGTTTAAGACAGTAAGCTTGATCGCTGGAAATGGTGAATTCCGATGATCGAACTGGGCTACCTACGGCTTGGGAAGCATGAGGGGAGTGTGATGAGGGTGCCTAGTGTATGAATGGAATTTTAGGATGCATGTGTAACCATGTCGGCGACAGCCTCGAGGATTTTGACGCGAAAGGCTAAAATACATGAGGGACGGCAAAGTCACAACAAAAATAATAAAGATAAATATGCAAATGCAGGAGTCACCACCTAGTCTATTAAAATGGAAGACGAGGAAAACCATATAAAACATGCAAATCATGCAATGGAAAAGCAAGTCATAAACCAGAAATGGGTAAGGATCCCTGTTACGCACGAGGAAGGTATTAGGCACCCTCGTGCGCCCGATAAATCGGTCTTCTATTGGTTTATCATTTGCTTATGAAATGTCGGCTTTTTAGCCTTTGTTGTATGCCAGAAGGCGATATGTCATGCCATGCTAATGTGTGTGGTGTCTAAAATACGGGTGCATGATGTGCAGGGGTGTGTCCTAGTGCTCAGAAGTATCACTCGTGTGTCGGGTCAAGTGTCGATGCAAAGTCATTGCATGAATAAAATCAAAGATATATCAATTTCGAGTGATTTTTCATCCTTGCTTTGCTATATGCCAAATGTAATCTAACATGCATAAAAAATAGTTAAAAGCAGAGCTATGCCTTCCTGATATATCAAAGAAGAAAACCAAGAAAAATTCAGAAGCAAATCATGTCGAGAAAGCATGCTAAAAACCATATGAAAACTTGTTGTGCGCTGTTGAAAATAGGCTAATGCACCTGTTTGGTGCGCCAGACTAGTGCTCCAGTCTGGTGCGCCACCTAGGTGCTCCTATGTGGCCCAGAGAGATGTACTGAGGGAAAACAGAAACCTATGCAGTGCCAAGTCACATGAGAATGCCTTCCAGAAAATCATGCCATGTAAAATCCTTCGCAAAACTTGGAAAACATGCCTTAAAAGAGAAAGAAATGCAAGTGCAATGACTTGTGGACCTTGTGCTCAAGGGCTGGTAGCCTCACATAAGATCACACTTTATGCATGCTAAATGAAGGATGCAGGATTCAGCCATGCCACTAGATAATGGGCTGATGCACAAGGCTCTCCATGTAGGAGTAAGGTGCAACCAGCCTACCAGATTCTGACCAAGGATTGATTATCCAAAGGGAGAAAACAACTAGAAAACAATCTCACTTTAAACTGAAGACATGCATGCAAAACCATGGAATATGAAAGAACGAGCAGTAAAAGAATCAGGCTCATAATCATTCAGAAAACCATGCAAACAGGTATGCAAAAGTGAATGTTTTACTCTCTAACTAGTCTAGTGCTCCTAAATGGGGCACCAGAGTGGTGCACTGGAGAGGTGCGCCACTCTGGTGTGCCATATAGGTGCTCCCTAGAAAATCTGGATCAGACTGCAATCTGACCCAGAATAGAGATGGGTGATTTTTTATTAATGCTAGTTGATTCATGCGGATGTTAAAAAGCTGAAAGCATGACCAGATGTATATGGTCAAAGCCATCTTATTATCATTTGATTAAAAACAAGATGATTTAATGGGTTCATGGCAGAAACGCATACAAAAATGCAAAGGGACAAACATGAAACAAGTAGACCCAATAAAACATAACTCACGCAGGCGATACAGTGCAGATTTTTATGCTAGAAATAAAGTAAACATGCTTGCAAACAAAAATGTAGATTTGCATGGAGAGCATCTTGCAAAGAGGATAAGTAAATTCATCATAGAAACCTCATGAAAATACAGATAAATCAGACCATACCTGTGGAATTTCTAGCATGCTTTATTTCATTGCAAAAGAATAAGAACTTAAAGGAAAAGTGGCAAGGACCTACCTTGTCCAAGATGTTCCTTCAAGAAAGAAAAGAAAGACCCAAGATAATAAGCTCCTTGATGCTTTGGAAGGGCTGAGAATATCTCTAGATGCAGAATTCTGGAGAAGGCTAGTGTAGTTGTGTGTGTCTCTATCTTTCAAGATGATCAGCCCCTTCAAATGGTTGCCT
This sequence comes from Posidonia australis, assembly GCA_024699735.1. NCBI lineage: Eukaryota > Viridiplantae > Streptophyta > Magnoliopsida > Alismatales > Posidoniaceae > Posidonia > Posidonia australis. Next base: position 22,069 of record JAMKQA010015981.1, read on the forward strand.
ATGGGGTCTATATATAAGGATTTTCCATGGGTAACTCCTAGGAAAGCAAGGAGCCTCGTAAACGAAAAGCTTGGAAGATTCCATAGCATATTCGTTGGTGGAGGTAATAACCATGGGAGGTGGAAAGTTAGCAGCCAGGAGCCAGAGAAATGGTTGAGCGCCTGGTATGTGCACCAAGTATGTGCACCTGGTAGGTGTGCTAGCTAGGTGTGCCAGGTAGGTGTGCTAGCTAGGTGTGCCAGGTAGGTGTGCTAGCTAGGTGCTCTCCCCTACTTGTCTAGATTTTAATTGGGTTGTAGGCTTGCTATGGGTTTAGGATTGGTTTAACTAATAAGATTCAAGGGTTAGCCACATCCAAAGCAACATCTGGAAAAGCTCATCTATGAGTCACCTCAAAATCGGGGTGTCTACAGCATGGGTGAACCTACCCACCTCCTCCCCCTTGTCGTGGGGTTCACTAGCCATCTCCTACCTTGAACGTGGACGGCAGGCTCCGTGGAGGCTTGTCGGCATTTCTAGAGGTTGGGGAAGCTAGGTGGAATGGTGAGGATGCTATGACGATGTAGTGAGATGCAAGGACCTTTCTTTCCAAACCTCACCAAACATTGCTAGAATCCATGAGTTTAGTCGGCCATGATGAGGGCCATGAACGTTGGGTATCCTAGGTAACTCAGTGGAGAGTGGGGAAGTGAGTGGCATTCTAGGATGGGCTCACCATGTGCTCAAACCATTGGCCAAACATGGGCTATGTGTGAACCCATCACTAGCAATGAAAAATGATGTGAATGATGCATGAAAATAAACATGTAATTCAGGTAAACAGAAAACATGAACTGAAACATGATGAAGCTATGGAAATGCAAAGGAAAACATGGCATAGGCACTCAGTAGGGTAGAGAACATACCTATGGATATGATGGATTGTCCCTCCAACTGGTGACTCACGATGGTCCAACAATGCTTGGTGGCAACAGAGGCGAACGGAGGAGGGTTGCAGGGATGCTATGGTAGCTTCGGTGTGGTCGGAATGTGGTTTTGGATGGCTGGAATGGGGTTGTCTCGGTGGTAGGGAAGGCTGCACTGGAGAGGAGAAAAGGTGCTTCAAGGTGGTGGAAAATGGTCGGCCCCCGCGTCCAAATGCGTAGGAGGGCTTATATGGTTGGGCAACGAACTGTCTTGAGGCTCAAGTGTCAGGAGGCTACATGGTTGTTGGGTGTGTAACGGTTGCATGCCGACTGGGCTATACGGAACAAGGGCGATGCGCCACTAGTTTGCACCACCTATGTATGCTGAGATGGTGTGCCTACATAGTGCACCCAAATGGTGCGCCTATCTGGTGTGCTTGGCTTACTACTGGGTTTGTTTCTAGATTTGTGGACTTATTGTAGTGGATTGGCTACGACTTTAGGCTAGCTTGGAGGGTAAAAGGGGCTTTGGTATTGGGATGCATCTCGTCACCACTGGTGCAAACACTATTGGAGAGGTTTGTTTACGAGTGGCTACCAAATTGAGGTGTCTATAAGGATTATGACTTCAGTCTGTCCTACCACCTAGGAAAGGCTAATGTGGCTGTAGATGCTTAGAGTAGATGCACCAATATTGTGGCCAATCTGATGATCAATGAATGGCATCTACTTGAAGGGTTGGTTGAGTGTAGACCATGGAAGCAGTATCAGGGTCTCATTGGAGCATGGATGGAAAATCTGTATGTTCACCCAGGGCTATTAGAAGCAATTGTGATAGCTTAGCAATTAGATCCCTTTGTGTAAGAAATCTAGAAGAAGCTAGAGGTGGGAGAGGCACCGCATTTTTCTACTAGTGTGGACAGAGGGCTCAGATATTACTTGCGTTTGCATGTGCCCCAAGTGGAGGAGGTAAACCAAAGATTGTTTGACGAAGCCCAGCAGTCTAGATACACGATTAATCTAGGAAGCACCAAGATGTATAAGGGTTTGAAAAGGAACTTCTAGTGGCCTGGGATGAAGAGAGAAATTGCTGAGCACGTGGTAAAGTGTATGATCTACCAGATGGTGAAAATTGAGCATCAAAAGTAGAGAGGGACTCTCCAACCTTTGGATATTTTGGTCTAGAAATAGGAGCATGTGTTGATGGACTTTGTGTCAAGTTTACCCAAGACCAAGAGAAAGAATGGAATAGTCTGGGTAATTGTGGATCGGTTCAGCAAGTCAGCACACTTCTTGTCCGTGCGAGTAAATCTCCCATTATCACTACTGACAGAGCTATACATGGCAAAGATATTTCAACTGCATGGAGTTCCAGTGTCGATTGTGTTTGATAGAGGCACACGATTCACATTGAGGTTCAAGGGAGTGTTGTAGGAAGCATTTAGTACGGTGTTGAATTTCAACATCGCTTTCCACCCTCAGACAAATGGTTAGACTAAAAGGACCATCCAAACACTGGAAGATATGTTGAGGGTCTGTGCCTTGAATTTTGTAAGAAGTTGGGAAGAACATCTATCATTGATTGAGGTTGCCTACAATAATAGATACCACTCTAGCATTGGGATGGCACCGTATGAAGTTCTGTATGGTAGACCGTGTAGAATGCCTATATGTTGGAGTGAAGTAGGCAAATGCCATCTTGTGGGCCTAGAGATTGTGCAGTAGTATGAAGACAAAGTGAACCTGATCTAGAAGAGGTTGGCAACTACACAGAGTAGACAAAAGAGCTATGCGGACAGGTGACGAAGGCTTTTGGAATTCTAAGTAGAAGACTTCAATTTTTTAAAGGTATCACCAACCAAAGGGGTGGCAAGAATTGGAAAGTAGGGAAAGTTGAGTCCTTGCTACATCAGGTCCTACCAGATTGCTAGAAGGATTAGTGAAGTGGCATACAAGTTGGACTTGCCTTCGGAACTTTTATGTGTGCCTTGCATCTTTCATGTTTCTATGCTAAGGAAGTGCTTGGCGGATGCAACTTAGGTGGTACTAGTGCAGCCAAAGGAGCTACAGGAGGATTTGTTTATAGTGGAGGACATTGTTCAGATACTGGATCAAAATAAGCAAGTCCTCAGAAATAAAGTGATTCCCCTTGTATTAGTGTAATGGTAGCACCATAGCACAAAAGAGGTGACCTAGGAGTGTGATTCCTCTTGTATTAGTGTAGTGGCAGTACCTCCATTTGTTCTACAATAGGCGAATTTTGAAATTCTTTTAAAGGCGTAGGATATAATATCTTTGCACAGTATGGGTCAATAGTGGATTGACCCCACGAACTAGTCCCATGCACAGTAATGTATTTGTGTACCCACAGTAATGTTTATGTTTATCTTGTTCAAAAATCCACAGTAATGTATTTGTGTACCCATGTTGATGAATAAAGTGATTCTAAGAATATCAGAGTTTATGGTTGGACTATGATTATTTCCCTCTGTTATGATGATGTTTGTCTCTGGTTCCCTGTATTGTGTGGTGCTTTGGCGTTTTGTAACCCGAGTGTATATGTGGGACTCAAGGAAGGAAGAAACACCAAAAATAACACAATAAAAATCAATTTCTTCAATGCACTTGCCGTTCTCTATAGTGACAGCCATTCCATATGCCCTACCACCAGTCAGCTGGTTTATCGATGATTGTCGATGGTAGGTGGTGACAAAAATGAGAGGGAATAAAAGGAGGAGAGAAAGAGAGGAGGTGATGGACCAAAGAGAGACCAAAGAAGGAGAAAAGAGAGAGATGGAGAGAGAGAGTCAGAGAGGAGATAGAGGGCTCATTGGAGGAAGAGAGCTCGCCTGAGAAGAAGGAAAGCTTGCCAGAGAAGAAGAAAAGCTCGCCAGCAACGCAATGAGTATGCGTCTCACCCCTTTTTCTTCATCAAATTGATTTGGATTTTTGAAATATAAGTAGTTTCGTTTGTTCCCTAATGAATGGATGCGATCTTTGAATTTTCAAAGAATTATTAGTAATTTTCTTGTGAATTTCAAAAGATTTAGGTGATTTCTAGCCATTGTGTTTCAAGTAGTCTTGGTGCTCTATAAAAATCCGACTTGCGAGTTTGGCTCACGAGCTGGTACCACGGGTCAATACCGCATTATAGGTCTGATAGACCCTGTTTCAGGAAATGTCTTGTGTTGATTCTGGTTTTGAATCCTGAGAATGATAACTTTGATGAAAAAAGATTTGGAAAAGGAATTCCATATGTTTTGAAAGATGTTTTTCGTGGTTTTTGAGCTTGGGTTTGAGGATGGAGCCTCGTGACCGTTGTGGTGGTACTATAGGGCCTGAGTGTGGAGGACCTGAATTACCCTTTGTGTTGGTACTGGTTGGGTCTAGGGTTCAAATCCCCAGGTGCTCAGGCACCAAGAGGCATCAAAGGGCACACCTCGTGTGTGTGAAATATATGAGGATAAATTGAGGCTACAGCGAGAGCAGTTGGACTTATGTATAGGGTGGTTCACCACAGTATTGAGAGAGGCCAGAGTCTTCAACAGCTGCTTATGGCTAGTCAGTCACCTGTAGCCATGGCGATGCGATGGATTTTTCTTGTGCTATATATGGTTTTTTTGAAATGATTTCAGAAATGGATTTGATTTTCAGAAAGCACAAGATGGATTGTAAAAATACATACGATTTCTAAGGAAAATGATTATGAATTGAAAAGGCATGGTTTGCAAGTGAATTTTAGAATAATTGTGATTAAGTTTCACAGATTTGAGAATTCTTATCAACAGGTTTTGATGACAGTGATTTGTGAGATTTTTCAGGTTTTCATTGTAATTTTTGGTAGACTTATACTAGGTGGCTTGGATGTCACTCACATGTTTTGTTTTATGTTTTTGTTTCTAAGTACAGATTAAAGAGTGTAGTCCAATCTTGGTGCATATTGTCTGAAGTCACTTAGCTGCACACACGATTTTGGGTAGTGGTAGTCTATAAGTTTTATTTCCATTATCAATTTTAGTTTTTCATAGATAGTGATTTAATTTGTTATCTAGGTAGTATTGGTACTAGTATGTTGCGTAGTGGACCATTACAATTGGATGTCTAGGACTAACATTATTTCACCCAAGATAAAGTCGGTACTAAAGTTTTTACTTGTTTCAAATAATGTTGGTGTTTGAGAGCAACTAGAGAGTAAAAGGAACATGGAATTATAATTTATTGACAAATGTTGGTAATCTCATTACTCTTTCTATTGAAAAATATGCTTAATTTACTTTAAGCTGAACTTGATTGATTATAAGTTTTTTTTATTGATAATTGAATCTCCCTCATTATTGTTTAAAGTTTTATTATATTTAATGAAGTTTTTTGGATGTAATATCATAATTTTATATGATTTTTACTTAATTTTCTTTATTTATCTCAATCTTTCTTGAAATTGAGAGTTTTTGTGCTTGAATGGAATTCAGACTATTGAATTTCTTGCAATTGGATCTTTTGATCCTTAACCAATTAAAGATTTCAAGTTTTCTTTTATTGATTCTATTCTTGAAATTAATTTCATCCATGGCTTAGGCTCTCATATTGATTATGTAGACACCCCAATTTTGAGGCTCTCATATTGAAGTTCCAAAATAATCACATTTAACTCACAAAATTCTGATTAAATCTTAAAATTAAAATCCTAAAATCCCTAAAAATTCCCAAAATAAATAATTAAAATCAGTTAATCAAACCTTAATCACAAACTTAATTAAAATCATCAAAACATAAACAAAAAGTCTAAAATGAAATTCAAAACCCTAATTAAAAGTTTAAAACCAAAATTCTAAGAAATCCTTAAAAATTCATAAAAAAATCAAATATAAATCAATTAAACTTTAAATCACAAAATTAAGAAATTAAATTAAACCCATGAAATCCCATTAAAATCTTAAAATTAAAACCCTAAAAAGTCCAACAAATTCCAAAAAATAAAATCAAAACAAAAATCTAAATAAAAAGTCCAATTCATAGGCCCAAAATCAGCCCAATAAGTCCAATACATTCTTAAACCATAAAATCACAGAAGAGTTCAAAAATAATTCCGGCGAGCTCTTGTTTCTCCAACGACGACTTGGTCAACCCCAAAATCTCCAGAGCACATCCGCAACCTCCACGAGATCTCCGTCGAAAGTCCCCAGCCCGTGCGCTTGATCCAGTAGCGCCCAACAGCTGAGGGGGTGGATCGACGGCCCTACGGAGATTCGCTAGAGTATAAAGCTCGCCGTCAACAAAAAAAAGAGAACCTTTGGCCAAAACCCATTCTAGAGATTTTTCAGACCTCTGACGAGCCTCCAAACCTCCTTCCAGCAAGCCTAGAATCCCCAAGAGCATCCTCTAGAGGTGAATAGTTTCTGTAGACGTTTTTAGAAAGAGGACAAGTTTCAGTAACCTCTGCAATATTCTGAATCGAGACCCTCTCCATAGAATATTAAATCATGCATTTCAAATATTTTTCCTAATTTTGTTTAAAATATAAAATGCTACAAATAAAACTTAAGGCATTTTTCTGTTATCCAAAAGCTGATGGACTAAGGTAAGCTAGCTGTTATCGTCAACAAAGGTAATAATTGTCTTAGTGACCAGCTGGCTTTCGTTGAATGTGAACTTTAAAATTAAAATGTGTTTAGATAGGATTTATCCTTTTGTTGTTCATTAGTATTCAACAATCAGCTAGCTCCTGGTCGTAGATTTCGGCAGTTAACGATGAGAAAATCATATACTTGGCACTTTCTTTATCCTTCTAGAAACAGACGTGAAGCGATACATGTTGGAGTAACGTTTATATATGTATATCGCATGTACGCTCAACATAGATCAAGTTCGTCAGAGGTCACCAATCACCGGGATCTTTTTACGCTTGTCATCCGTCTTTTTCCAGATTGTTGCTGGGTCACACTCACTCTTTAGGTAACAAGAACACATGACTTTAATTAGATAAAAATTGCATAAAATAAGAAAGTTAGGCTTCCCAGCAACAACATGCTTTCACTAAAGATATATATATTCTTATCTCCACTACCAAATCCAACCCACATTTGCCCAATAGCTTGTCGCAAACGCATAAGAAAGTCATTGGACTAAATTTGTATGCGGATGGCTGTGGGGCATTGATCAGCATCAGAGGTCTACTTGGACCGGTTCACCCACATAACATGCTTATGCTGGCCAGCAAAGAATCAGAATACAAGTTTTCAACATCAATTCGACTCTCACACTATAAATAGGAAGCAAAATGTGGGTGCTTCAATGCAAGTCCAAGTGCAGTAGAAGAGCGATCAAATTTAGATTGAGAGTACTTGTAATTCCGAAAGTAGCCGGTATGGTTTTGAGAGGAGAGGTTTTTGTAGTCTTAGTATTGTGCTTGTTTGTGAAGATGGACGCCCAACTTCAAGTAGGCTTCTACGCAAACACTTGCCCCAAAGCTGAGTTTATTGTGAGGAACGTTGTCAGGTCTGCCCTCAGAAGTAATGTTGGATTTGCTGCTGATTTCTTGAGGATGCACTTCCATGATTGCTTTGTTAGGGTAAGCCATAGATATGTTTTGTTCCGTAATATATTGACTTGATTATGCCATGTCACACTTGTTAATATATTGTAAAAAACTTGACGTAACACTGGTCTGGTTCTTACTTATAAGAATTGTACGATAACTGATGCAATAGATGAGACAAATTAAACTTTATCCGGGTGCAATGGCAGCAGCAAGTAATGGAAACATAAATTGATTTCGCAAAGATAGAGTCAAAATGGCAATGACCTTTTTTTTAAAATGAGCGCTCCATCTTTTTTTCCTAGGTAAACTGGTCACTGTTTTAATTTGGTTTTTTTTTTTTGACTTCTTAGGGATGCGACGCGTCGATCCTCCTTGATTCTACCTCCGGTAATACAGCAGAGAAGGACTCTCCTATCAATAATCCAAGCCTTAAAGGGTTCGATGTCATTGACACTGCCAAGTCGCAGCTTGAAGCTGCATGCAAAGGAGTAGTCTCATGTGCTGATATAATCGCGTTTGCTGCAAGAGATGGTGTTAACCTGGTAAGATACTAACCAAATCGTTGATGTCCACATATTTATCATATAAACATTAATACCTTCCTGGACATCTATCTCAACCATTTCCGTCACATCTCATATATATATATATATATACGTATTTCCCAGGTTGGCGGCCCTTTTTACAACGTTCCCTCGGGGAGGAAGGACGGAAGGGTGTCGAAAGCCTCTGACACGTTCTCAAACATCCCTGCTCCCACCCTCAACTTAGATCAGCTTACAAGTCTTTTTGCTCGTAAGGGCTTGACCCAACACGACATGATCGTACTCTCAGGTAAAATTACCATGGCTATGGTGACAAACACCTTGATTTAATTCTCAAGTAAAACCCATATATATAAACATTAATACCTTCCATGCACAACAACAGGTGCACATACAATCGGGAAATCCCACTGCTCTTCATTTGACAACAGATTGTACAACTTCAGCACGCAGGCAACGCAAGACCCAACGTTAAACCCAACCTACGCCAAGACGCTTGAGAAACGGTGTCCCAAGGGAAGCACCGATGCGAGTCTCACTGCCCCACTGGATCCCTTCACACCGGACACCTTCGACTCCAACTACTACAGGAACATCTTCTCCCACCGTGTGCTCTTCACGTCTGACCAAACCCTGATCTCGACGAGAAAAGCGGCGGCGCAGGTGAGGCTGTACGCGCACAACAGATTCTTCTTCAGGCACTTCGCCGCTGCGATGGTGAAGATGGGGAAGACCGGCGTCCTCACCGGAGCAGACCGAGAGGTACGCCTGAACTGCAGGGTTGTCAACTAAACCGAGCCGCACTGATGCAGTCGCCAGTTTTTCATACTTGCTCCAATCGGAATTTAATAATCCGCCAACTTGAGCGGCCTGTTCCGTAATTGTAATACTTCATGAATCGTTTGCTAATTGTAATTTAAAGAAGAAGAAATAAAAGATTCTCAATTGTCCTTTGGCCAATAGTTCCGGAAAGTGACTTGTTTTATTCATTTTTTGTTGTCTGGGTTAGAGGCGTAGCCTCGTAATACAAGTAGACATAGAAAACGGGTCGGATCGGACCGACCCGGTCCACGAAACAGCCGGTCCGATCGGACCCGGGTCGGCCACAACAAGCCCTGGGCCCGGCACAGCCCATGGCCCGGGCCCAGGCCGGCGGCCATTTCCCAGGCACAACGCGGGCCGACCCAGCCCGGGTGGTTCCACGGGCCAGATTAGGCCTATCCGACGGGCCGTTTTTTCTGGACCCGGGCTGGGTCTAGGCCGGACCAGATCGGACGGACCTGGACCAACCTAGTCCGTTTTCCATGTCTAAATACAAGCCGAAGTGGAACCTAGACCGTCCAAGGTATTAAGGTAAGTAAGGTATATGTATTTTTCTAAGAAAATCATGTTCAGTTTCAACTATAGATTACTGAAAAAATTATTTCAGTATTTATTAAAAAAATAAATACATTGAACATTGAAATTTTGTTTTAGTAAACTGTAAATTTTTTACCTCAAATCCTTCTTAAACGAGACTACATCTTAACCATCCATCCTTCCTACACATATCTTAATGAACCTCAGAAACCATAGACCACCTGTATTAGTAGACTGTGGCTTTTAGTTTTTGAATTTAAAAATTATGAACCAAACCAGAAAGTTTTGTCGTACAACCATGCCACAATATTCAATATCTATCACATCCCACCAAATACGAAAACGAAAAATACCATTTTCTATGCTTCTCAAACCTTTCCCATTTCCAGACTTCTTCCCCAAAGAGAAACACTTGGAGGACGCTGCATTTGTCGATTCCGATTTCCTACGCAACCTGCAAACTATAATGGAGCTCTACATCATCAAAAGCAGCAATCAATTCCAACGACATCAGTAAATTTTGTTATTTTATTTCCTTTTATTGTATTTCCATAATTAATTTTTATTATCTCTTGATGTTAATAGGCTAAGTGATAACTCTATTTTCTTTACTTATTCTCTATAATCTTCTTTTGCCT
>JAMKQA010015982.1:0-23925 GCA_024699735.1 Posidonia australis
CGCCAACCCTGCTCAGATATTTTGATTGGGGCTCTGGCTAATGGGTTTGGGGCTCGGTTCAAGGGCTGATCACATCCAAAGCAACATAAGGATACTCATTCCTGGGTTACCTCAAAATCGGGGTGTCTACACTATTATAGTACTTTTTATGTATTATTGGTGTTGTTATATATTATTGTGGTTGTTTATCTTGTTCTTTTTGAGAATCAACAGAGCAATTGGACAAAAACCTCAAAAAATAATATTCTACAGGTAACCTTGCAATTATCTTCTTAATCGTTTGCATGATTTATTTAATTATTTTTACATTCTATTTTGTTGATGCCTTTTATAAATCAACTAACAACCAATCTTGTTTCATCAAACACCAATTCTTAAGCAGTTGTATATTGTTAGTTGCATTACTAACTGTTTGTTTTAGAGTTAGTGAACCCTTTAATATTCCTAACATTAAAAAGAAAACTTCAGTATTCTATGTTCATTCCAGAATCAATGCTATCTATTAATGAAAACATTTGCAATGATCGGGAAGGCTTTTTTAGTAAAGGCTCAGGTCAACTTTGAAAGGCAGAAGATGTCAAGAATCATTATTCAAAAAATGGAAAAAACAGATTTAAACTCCATTTAAATGTCTTTTGCATGACACCAATTTTTAAGTAAAAACAACCCTTTTTTTATATAATGTTGATGACTTCTTATCATTAACATAATTTGATTATCTAGGTACTTGTTTGATTATCATCTCATATCCGTTTTCATATCTGTTTTTATTCGTATCCGAGTTGTTTTTATCCGTTCCGTATCCGTATCCGTTTTTTGAGGATATGGATATGTAATTTTCCTATCCGTATGATATCCATATCCGCATTTCGAAAATGGATACGGATATGGTAACACCCATATCCGTACCGTATCCGATCCGTTTGCACCCCTATCTGTTAGTAAGTTGTTTTCATATGATGAGATGATTGCACCATGTATAAGATGCTTTGTATGTTAAATTCTGTATGTTAAAATCTGCATCATATGATCTCCGTAAGTTGTTTTCATCTCTGTTTTTACATAATGAATCTTGATTCATGCAAACATTTGCCATGAAATGAGCTGCAAATATACTCTTTATATGTTCACCATTTGCATATGATTGTTAAGTTCATTAGCTCATTGCATGCTCTTTAGAATCTATTATGCCAATAATTTCAGCCCTTAACCTATGATCTTGCATGATTTAAAAAGAGATGATAAAAACGATTTTCATTGCTTGCTTTCCATCATGTTCCTACTTTTTATCATCTGATTAATCAATTTGGTTAAGATAAATCGCATTACATCTGTTGCATCTGGACTAGAATCTAAATCAGACAACAGTCTGATTCATATTTTCTGGAGTGCACCACACTGGAGCACCAAGGTGGCGCACCAGGGTGGCGCACCTAACTAGAGCACCATCCTGGCGCACCATCTTGGTGCACCAGTGTAATCAGAGTATAAATCATCATTTTTGCATCATATCATGCATGCTTTCTCGGGTGTTTTTGACTTTGATTTTTATGGTGTATATTCTCTGATATGTCATGTCTTTGCATGCATGATTTCAGTCTTGGATGATACTGTTTTAAGTCTTTTTTGCATCTTGTATATTCAGCCAGTTGCTGAAATCTAGTGAGCTGATTGTCCCATGAACTCCTATTTGTGAGGTTCTTATGCATCAGTCCATGATCCAGATCTAGATAGTATGGCTGAATCTTGTTGTTTTTACTTAGCATAGGGTTGGTGTGGTCTTGTGTGAGGCATACAGCCCTTGAGCACAAGACCCATATTGTGCTTTCATGTTTGGACTTTGATGTATACTCATGTTGCATTCTCTGATGAGTTTACAAGTTTACAAGTTTGTTACATTGCATGGCACTCTGGTTTATTGTCGGATCTATGATTTTCTCTAGCACACTTTCCTGGCTTCAGTAGAGCATATAGGTGGCGCACCAGACTAGAGCACCAATCTGGCGCACCACACAGGCGCACCAACCTGTTTTCTGTTGCACGCAGTAGCATTTGGCATGATGTTTAGCATGTTTCTTGTTTTGATTTGCTTTTGGTTTTCTTTGGTTGTCTTCCTGGATATTCAGGAAGACCCCACTCTGTTTTCAGCTTTTTTTATGCATGATAGCTTAGATTTTGCATATAGTAAAGCGAGGATGAAAATCACTCGATGTCGTTAGATCTTTTGATTATATCCGTGCAATATCCTTGCACCGGTGCTTGACCCATCGTATGAGTGACCTTTCTGAACATTAGGACACACCCTATAGCCCGCACACCCATGTTTAGCATATGACACCATAACATTGCATTGCATATCGCCCTTAGGCGTACAGAAAAGGCTGAAAAGTCGACATTTCATATAAGTAAACGAGAAACCCATAAAAAGACCGATTTTCGAGTGCACGAGAGTGTCTAATACCTTCCTCGTGCGTAACAGGGATCCTACCCCAATTTTCTGGTTTATGACCTTCTTTTCCATTGGCTTTATTGCATGATTTGAATGTTTTAATCGATTTTCCCGTCTTCCGTTTTTAAATAGACTAGGTGGCGACTCCTGCTTTTTTATCATTATTTTTATTGTTTTACCGTGACTTTGCCGACCCTCGCGCATTTGGCCTTTCGAGCCAAGCCCGAGGCTGTCGCCGGCATGGTTACACCTGCCCTTTTGGGTATCCTCTTTTCGAACCGTCACCGATTGCTTCTTGGTAGACTAGCATTTATCCTTTCCTCGCGACTCCTCTAAGTCTGTAGGAGATCCGAGTCGCTATTTCCTTGTGTCCTAGGAATAACCTTTTTCCTTTTCTCACGACTCCTCTAAGTTCGGAGAAGGTCCGGGTCACTGATTCCTTGTGTCCTAAGACTAGCATTTGTCCTTTTCTCTTGTGATTGCTCTAAGTCTGGAGGAGATCCGAGTCGCTGGTTCCTTATGTCCTAGGACCAGCATTTATCTTTTTCTCGTGACTCTTCTAATACCAGTGGAGATCCGAGTCGCTAGTTCCTCATGTCCTAGAAACAACATTTATCCTTTTCTCGCGACTCCTTTAAGTTCAGAGGAGATCCGAGTTGCTGGTTCCTTCTGTCCAAGGGCAAGCCTTTATTCTTTTCTTGCGACTCCTCTAAGTCCGGAGGAGATCCGAGTTGCTGCTTCCTTATGTCCTAGGACCAGCATGTATCATTTTTCTCGTGACTCCTCTAAGTCCGGAGGATATCCGAGTCGCTATTTCTTTATGTCCTAGGAACAACCATTATCCTTGCCTCACGACTCCTCTAAGTCAGGAGGAGATTAAAGTCACTGGTTCCTTATGTCCAAGGACCAGCATTTATCCTTTTCTCGCGACTCCTCTAAGTCCGAAGGAGATCCGAGTTGCTAGTTTCTTATGTCCTAAGACCAGCTTTTATCTTTTTCTCGCGACTCCTCTAAGTCCGAAGGAGATCCGAGTCGTTGGTTCCTTATGTCCTAGGACTAGTATTTATCCTTTTCCTCGCGACTCCTCTAAGCCCGGAGGAGATCCGAGTCACTGTTTCCTTATGTCCTAGGAACAACCTTTATCCTTGCCTCGTGACTCCTTTAAGTCTAGAGGAGATCCGAGTCGCTGATTCCTTATGTCCTAGGACCCGCATTTATCCTTTTCTCGCAACTATTCTAAGTCCGGAGGAGATCCGAGTTGCTGATTCCTGATGTCTTTGGAACAATCCTTATCCCTTTCCTCACGATTCCTCTAAGTATAGAGGAGATCTTAGTCGTTGTTCCTTATGTCCTAGGAACAGCCTTTATCGTTTTCTCGAGACTCCTCTAAGTCCGGAGGAGATCCGAGTTGCTGGTTCTTGGTGTCCTACGAACAACCCTTATCCTTTTCTCGCGACTACTCTAAGTCCGAAGGAGATCCGAGTCACTATTTCCTTATGTCCTAGGACAAGCCTTTATCCTTTTCTTGTGACTCCTCTAAGTCCCGAGGAAATCCGAGTAGCTGGTTCCTTATATCCTAGGACCAGCATTTATCCTTTTCCTCGCGACTCCTCTAAGTCCGGAGGAGATCCGAGTTGCTGTTTCCTTATATCCCAGGAACAACATTTATCCTTGCCTCGTGACTCCTCTAAGTCTGGAGGAGATCTGAGTCGCTGGTTCCTTATGTCCTAGGACCAGCATTTATCCTTTTCTCACGACTCTTCTAAGTCCGAAGGAGATCCAAGTCGTTGGTTCCTTATGTCCTAGGACCAGCCTTTATCCTTTTTCTCACGACTCCTCTAAGTTCAGAGGAGATCCAAGTCGCTGGTTCCTTATGTCCTAGGACCAGCATTTATCCTTTTCCTCGTGACTCCTCTAAGTTTGGAAGAGATCCGAGTCGTTGTTTCCTTATGTCCTAGGAACAGCTTTTATCCTTGTCTCGCGACTCTTCTAAGTCCGAAGGAGATCCGAGTTGCTGGTTCCTTATGTCCTAGGACCAGCATCTATCCTTTTCTCGTGACTCCTCTATGTCCGAAGGAGATCCGAGTTGCAGGTTCCTGGTGTCCTAGGAACAACCCTTATCCCTTTCCTCACGACTCTTCTAAGTCCAGAGGAGATTCGAGTCACTGTTTCCTTATGTCCTAAGAACAACCTTTATCCTTTTCTCGCGACTCCTCTAAGTCCGGAGGAGATTCGAGTCGCTGATACCTGGTGCCCTAGGAACAGCCTTTATCCTTTTCTCGTGCTTCTTTAAGTCCAAAGGAGATCCGAGTCGCTGATTCCTTGTGCCCTAGGAACAATCTTTATCCTTTTCTTGTGACTCCTCTAAGTCCGAAGGAGATTCAAGTTGCTGATTTTTGGTGGCCTAGGAACAGTTTTTATCCTTTTCTCGTGACTCCTCTATGTCTGAAGGAGATCCGAGTCGCTGATTCCTGGTGCCTCAGAAACATCCTTTATCCTTTTCTCGCAACTCCTCTAAGTCTGGAGGAGATCCAAGTCGCTAGTTTTTGGTTCCCTAAGAACAACCTTTATCCCTTTTCTCGCGACTCCTTTAAGTCCGTAGGAGATCCGAGTCGTTGATTTCTGGTACCCCAAGAACAACCTTTATCCTTTTCTCGCGACTCCTCTAAGTCCGGAGAAAACTTGAGTCGCTAATTCTTGGTGCCCTAGGAACAGCTTTTATCCTTTTCTTGTGACTCCTCTTTGTCCAAATGAGATCCGAGTCGCTGATTCTTGATGCCCTAGGAACAACCTTTATCCTTTTCTCGCGACTCCTTTAAGTCCGAAGGAGATTCGAGTCGCTGATTCCTAGTGCCCTAGGAACAGTTTTTATCCTTTTCTCGCGACTCCTCTATGTCTGAAGGAGATCTGAGTCGCTGATTCCTGGTGCCTCAGAAACAGCCTTTATCCTTTTCTCGCGACTCCTCTAAGTCCGGAGGAGATCCAAGTCGCTAGTTTTTGGTTCCCCAAGAACAACCTTTATCCCTTTTCTCGCGACTCCTTTAAGTCCGAAGGAGATCCGAGTCGTTGATTCCTGGTACCCCAAGAACAACCTTTATCCTTTTCTCGCGACTCCTCTAAGTCCGGAGAAAACTTGTGTCGCTAATTCTTGGTGCCCTAGGAACAACTTTTATCCTTTTCTTGTGACTCCTCTTTGTCCAAATGAGATCCGAGTCGCTGATTCTTGATGCCCTAGGAACAACCTTTATCCTTTTCTCGCGACTCCTTTAAGTTTAGAGGAGATCTGAGTCGCTGATTCCTGGTGCCTCAGGAACAACCTTTATCCCTTTTCTCGCGACTCCTTTAAGTCTGAAGGAGATCCAAGTCCCTGATTCCTGGTGCTCCACGAACAGCCTTTATCCCTTTTCTCGTGACTCCTTTAAGACCGGAGGAGATCCGAGTCGTTGATTCCTGGTGCCCCAGGAACAGCCTTTATCCCTTTTCTCGCGACTCCTTTAAGCCCGGAGGAGATCCGAGTCGCTGATTCCTTGTGTCCTAGAACCAACATTTGGCCTTTTCTCGCGACTCCTCTAAGTCCAAAGGAGATTCGAGTCGCTGATTCCTAGTGTCCTAGGAACAACCTTTATCCTTTTCTCACGACTCCTTTAAGTCCAGAGGAGATCCGAGTCGCTGATTCCTGCTTACCCAGGAACAACCTTTATCCTTTTCTCGTGACTCCTTTAAGTCCAGAGGAGATCCGAGTGGCTGGTTTCTTGTGTCATAGGACCAGCATTTGTCCTTCTCTCGCGGCTCCTTTCCTTGTATCCTAGGAACAACCCCCATCCCTTTCGCTCGTGACTCCTTTAAGACCGGAGGATGTTGGACCTCTTGGTTTCTTGTATCTGAGGACCAATCCCTTACCCAAGGCTGATAACCCTAACTATCTGGCGATGAATCCGTTAACTCATCACAGGGCTGATAACCCTAACTATCCGGCGACGAATCCGTCAACTCATCACCAGGCAGGTAACCTCGCTTACTCGGGCAGTGAATAGGATAGCTTTATCTGGCCGTCTCCTTTGCACAGTTTCAGAGTGGCTACTGACATATGACTTAGCATTTCATAACAGTTTGTGGCTTTTCTACCTGCATTGGATTGTATGAGATATTGTGTGTGTGTGGAATAAAGTGATTTGTCATTCTGAATATTCTCTTAACAACGTTATGCAGACTTGAATCAAGAGAAGCCGCGGCTCCCCCATTTGGTCATCGGTTTCCCTACAATGGTCGTATCGATGAGTTGCTCAGAGGTTCTCTAGGCGTGGATCGGAAAGTTGACAAACAGTGATCGTGTCAAGTTGCGGGCTTAGGGAATCTCCTCAAAATTCTTAGACATTGCAAATGTGGAGGTCTCCCATTACTTCTTATGTGCAGCCGCCCGATTCTGGAAGCCTGCAAACCACACATTCTGCTTCGGAAGAATTGAGTTAACTCCTACTTTGGAAGAAGTCTGTCAGGTGTGCTGTCTGCCAAAGTTCCTTGGGCCCACTGTATTTATGC
The DNA here is from genome assembly GCA_024699735.1 of Posidonia australis. Taxonomy (NCBI): domain Eukaryota; kingdom Viridiplantae; phylum Streptophyta; class Magnoliopsida; order Alismatales; family Posidoniaceae; genus Posidonia; species Posidonia australis. The sequence goes on from JAMKQA010015982.1 coordinate 6,989, forward strand.
GGCAAGATGGATATTCTTCTGTGCTGAGCAAACTAACTGGCCTGTCGACTGGCGATTGTAGTCGTCAACTAGTCTGTACTGATGGGCAATCTCCTATGCTACAACTGACTTACTTTAACCAGGTAGTCGAGATGCATACCTCCTTGGGTGATGAGCTGTGACTGAGAGGTTAAGTTGTCTGCTTTTTAAGCGAACTGGTGTTTAGCCATGGCCAGACAATCGTGAGTATCGAGGTTGCAGAGATTGCTTTAGCGGTGATAACCCGTCAGATAGACTTGGCTCTCGTTATCCTAGCAGAGACTTACCGGGTCCTAGACCGGTCACTGTGACGGTGTCGAAATTTCTATGCTTGTGGAGCCTTTGTACAGGTCTGGTTGGCTGCTCATTTGGGGGTAGAGGTCATACGCCCTCAATGGTCAGCTTTCGAATCTTATTGCCAAAGTGGTCATGCTCGCACCCTCACATCAGTCCGCAAGGAGTATGAGCGACTAGAGAGGTTGACAGAAGACAAGGTGACCTGGCGCATCATTCCTTGGGCAACTCACAACTTTGAAGCCTTCTTCAATGATACCGACATGAAGCTTATCATCCTCCTAGGGCTGACTGGTGGTGTCGAATATCATCCAATCCGTGTGATGTGGCAGTTCGGTTACCGACAAGACTCCTTTGCTCACGGACTGATGCCAACTCGATTCCAGGAGTACCCCTGAGCTCTTACGCGACGACAAAGGAACTGTCACGCCTGCTTACTGGCTCCATCAAGTCGAGCGACCTTACAATCACAGAAAGGAAGAGTTGTTCAGCTGGCTACAAAGCCGAAGCAGAAGAAACCTCGCCAATCTGTGGGGTAATTCCGAGTCCTATACTGTTTCCAAAAGCAAGATGCTCTAAGAGGTTCAGGGATTACCCAGACTTTTGACACTTGTTTTATGCTACTTGTTCACTATAGGCTGAAAATAAGTGTAATCACATCATTATATTTGACGGCTATAATAAATTAATTGGGACACATTTGCCAGTTTGTTTGGATGATTGTGGTTGACAGGGAATTGCCATTGCAGTAAAGTGTGCTCAACTACTTCAAACTGCTACCCCTTTTCTGCCTACCGACTTGGCGCTGGGGTCTACTCAGTTAACAGTCAAGAATATCGTTTTTTTTCCTAGACCTGGACAAATAAAGCCATCCCAAGTTTCGATACCAAGTGAGGCGGAACTCAATCTGTCCTGTTGGGACTTGTTCAAGTCGAACAAGTGCCATTTCTATCCTTTCCTAGACCCAGCGAGGTCTAGATGATCCCATCCTAGGTTCTCTCCAAATGGAGCGAATCTTGGTGCCACTTACTTTATCTTCCATCGGACTAATAGCCCTAACTATCCGGTTGACAACCGTCATATTGTCAGGAGCGGGTTGATAGCCCTAACTATCCGACGATGAGTCCGTTAACTCATCATGGGCTGATAACCCTAACTATCCAACAACGAGTCCTTCAACTCATCACAGGGCTGATAACCCAATTTATTCGGTCAGTAGGTCTGTCAACTTATCATACTTTGTCCCTCAGTTTGCAAGTCTGATGGTCTTACCTAATGCCCCTTTCCTCGGGCTAATACCCCGAACTATCCGGTTGACGACCGTTATCTTGTTAGGAGCAGGCTGATACCCCGAATTATTTGGTTGACAACCGTCACCCTGTCATGAGCGGGCTGGTAGCCCTAACTATCCGGCAATGAGTCCGTCAACTCACCAGTGGGCTGATACCCCAAAATATCCAGTTGACAATTGTCACCCTGTCAAGAGTGGGCTGATACCCCCAAACTATCTGGTTGACAACCGTCACATTGTCAGGGGTGGGCTGATATCCCCAAGCTATCCAGTTGACATCCGTCATCAGTCTATCCTCGGTCGACAAGTCCGATATCTTGCCATGCATCCTATCGGGCCGAAAGGTCCATCATTTGCCAAATTTCCCCTGTCGTGCGACGAGCTTGACAGCCCTGTCCAGGCATCCCTTGGCACTAGTCGGGAAATCCCTCACGCTCCCCTTCGAGAGTTGAGCTACCCACTCGTCATCAGCATCGCCCTCATGCATTACACGGTATCAGGGTCATCCTTTGCATCAGCATCATGCATGGGCCACGAGTCATGACTTTTCGATGCATCCACTGATTCAATGGCTCATGGCCCCACAGCAAATACCACTCTACCGTAGACTCAGGTGGGGTGTCTTGTCAACCCTGAGTATCGGTCTCGATTCCCTCGACCTCACTCAGGGAGGGGCATCTGTAGATACTCCGATTTTGAAGTCACTTGGCAGTAGGCTCCTCTGAAAAATGCTCTAGTTGCGATCACCAAAACCCCCAATTTTCAAACCTAAAACCAAAACCCTAGCCCACTTAAGCCCACACAAGCCCATTCAGGCCCACATCAGTCCACTCTAACCTAATCAAAGCAAGAAACAATGATTAAGAATTAAAATCAAACAAAAGTCATTTAAAATACTTAAAATCCAAATTAATCGAATAGAAAATCCAATTAAAGTCAAAACAAAATAAAATCTACTTAAAATCCAATTAATCATGTGAAAACCCTAATTAATCAAATAAAAACCCTAATTAAATAAATCCACATAAAATCCAATTAATCAAGTGAAAACCCTAATTAATCAAACAAAACCCCTAATTAAGCTCAAAATCCTAATTAATTAAACCTAAAACCCTAATTAAACCAAAAACCCTACTTAAAACACAAAAACTCTAATTAAAACACAAAAACCCTAATTAAACTCAAGATCCTAATTAAAATCCAAAACCCTAAAATGGAAATAATTAAAACCCTAAAAACCCTAAATTTAAACCAAAAACCCTAATTAAACTCAAAATCCTAATTAAAATCTAAATCCCTAAAACCCTAAAATAATTAAAATCCTAATTTAAAACCAATCAACTAAACCTTAAATCAAAAAAATCAAAAGAATTTAGTTCAAATCACAAAAAACCCTAAGTTAAATAAAACATTAAAATCCCTAAACCTTAATCAACAAAACCCTAATTAAAATACAAAAAAACCTAATTTAAAAACCAATTAATTAAACCCTAAATCACAAAATCAAAAACTAAATTAAAATGTCAAAACCCAATTAAAAACCTAAAAGCAAAACCCTAAAATCCATAAAAATCCCAAAAAAAAAAATATATAGAAAAAACCCTAGAAACCAGGCCCAATAAGCCCAGTTCATCCCTTCAATCACAAACCATATACAACCCAAAAATAATTCCGGCCGTCGTCGATGACCCCCGCAATCTCCGACGACAATTCCGGTGGTCAATCCCAAGATCTCTGGCACGCATCCTCCTCCATCGCGATCTCCAGGCCTTCCTCCTCTGTCGTGCCCCCAATACAACGGCAACCAGGCCTTGCGAGGGAGATCGACGGTGTGGGGAGCTCTGCCGCCGCCGACAGAAGGGGATCCCTCTATCCGAAGCCCTTCTCTGCCAGCCCTCCTTCCAACGCTTGAGCCTCAAGAACCCAGATCCAGAGCCTCTCCTAGAACCATTTTTTTACACCTCCAAAAGCTCCAAGTTGTCGTAGCCAGAGAGCCACCAGAGAAGCGCCGCCGTCGAGCACCGCCGGGGAGACAACACCGCTCACCGGGTAATTCCTCCCCTTTTAACCTTGAACCGTGCCTCTTTAAGCCCGTAGATCGTCCCCTTCTCCTCTGAATCGTGATTCCCCGGAATGAGCAGGCCCTGTACGCCGTCTCCTCCTTCTCTGATGGTGGGTTCACCACCACCGGCAAGGCCGTTGCCCTCCCAGGTGGGAAGAGGTCCTTGAGGCCTCTCCTCCCCCTTTCTCCTCTTGCTTTGGGTCCCTTTCAGCCTGAGAAGAGCCGTCGTCGCTCCTACCATTGTTGACCGACGACCTTCCGCCGTGAAGCCTCCTGGAGTGCTTCGGATGCTCCCGTCGCTCACGACCACCTCCAGAAAGCTCGCCTCCCTACCAACGACCTCCTCATCCTGCCATGCCATCAGAGCGGAGCCCTCACCGCTGCAACTTCCGCTGCCGGCGCTAGAGGTGGGAGGAACACCCCATGCGATCTCTGCCCTCGCCGACACCTCCGGGAGTCTCCCCGTGGTCCTCCGATGCTCCCCTGACCTTCACCTGTGCCTTGCCGTCATCGGAACACCATAGCCGCCTCACTGTCGTCTTCCCTGTCACCGACAGGACCCCTCACCGGAGCCAAAGGTGGGGGGAGATCCTCAAGCCTCCCAAGTCACTCCCGACGCTTCGGAGACACCCGTTGTGCCTCCCTCCAGCCTCCCAAGTCATCGTCGGAGCCTACCAGTCGCCACGCCACCGTAGGATCGTCACCGGAGGTCTCACCGGAGGGGAAGCGCCGACGGTCCTCCGGTGATCTTCGAAGGAACAGTTTGGGCCTAAGCCCCTTAGTTTTAGGTTTTTATTCTTAGGTCCTTAGGTTATTACATTTGAGTCCTTTTTCATTGTATCTGGGTCCAGTTATTTGTTTTTTAGTCCCTATAGTTTTAAAAAACTTCCAATTATATATTTATCTCTGTAAGATTTGCATATAATCCCCTGCACATTTTAATTTTTTTTATCATTATTGCATTCATGCATGTTTTATCACATTTAGGTCCCTGAGATCATGATTTCTTTGCATTTAAGTCATGAACATTTGCATTTGGCCCTTGAAACTTTTTGAAATGAGTTTTCCCTGTGAAATTTGCATTCTGAACCTTGAAGGATTTTAAAATCACATTGACCATCATTAAAATTGAATTTTTATCACATTTAACTCCTAAGCTTTGGCAATAAGCCCTAAAGTTTTAAAAAAATGAATTCTTCTTGGAAATTTTACATATTGACCTTGAGAAATAACATAATTGCACTGATCATCATAAAAGTCCAGTTTTTATCACATTCAGGCCCAGAAATTTTGCATATAAGTCCTTGAGTCCGTAATAAACAATTCCCAAGCATAGAAAATTTACATCTAGACCCTTAGATTAATTTTAAATCAATCATTTAGGGTTTTAAATGTTTTCTTGCATATTTTTGATATTTTTCACTTATTACATTTCATATTTTGCATTTAATCATAGATTTCATTTAAAAATCATGTTTTCACTGTGAATTGCTCTTTAGTTTCACATTTTAATCACATTTGCACTTATGTGTGAATTTTGCACTTTAGACCCTGAGTTTTCAAGAAATTACCCAAGTGCAATTTTCACACATTTCAGTGCAACATTGACATTTGATCCATCATCTGCATATCAGAATAGAAGTCACTGAATATATTATGATCCAAATTCTCACCCTTCTAGTGAATTTTACGTTTTGGTCCTTGTACTTGTCCTTTATTGTGTTTACATCATTTTGCTATTTTTCCTCTTCATGTTTTCTTGCAAATAACATTTTACTGACATTTGACATACATTTTGACATATCTCAGGCCATGCATCATCTCCATACATGCATTTACCACATCTGGCCATCAAAATGACCAAATTGCCCTTGTGCCACCAATTCATGCGCCTGCATGTTAGTTTTCGTACTCAGTCTTGCATAATCCTTGCCCAAGTCATTCCTTAGCACTTTTTACACACTTAGGTATACATTCATGCATTTTATATAGTTTTTGTCACATTCGCGTATCAGTCCATCCTTTTTTTAGCGAACCTGCATTTCATGCGTTTTTTTCGTGGATTTTTTTCCACTTTGTTTTCAGAGTCCCTCATCCGACATGCGATTTCCTTTGCTCCTACATTTCAGATTTTTTTGATTTGATTTGGATTTCATCGCTCGAGGGCGTACACAAACTGACTGAAAGGCTCACATTGGCCCATTTGTGGATCATTTCTTCTTTTGATTTTCACGACTTTTTTCATGATTCTAAGGACTTGGGTTGACCCCATTTTTTATCTTTTCGATATCAGTATGGTTTTCCGAGGTGTTTCTTTCAAAAATACTATCATTTTATGTGAATTTCTTCATATATCACGATTTACTTATTTTATGCGGATTTCTTTGCAGTTTTCCCATCTTGATTTCCACGATGTTTTCTTTGACTCTGATGACCGGAGTTGGTTGCATTTTTGACTTTCTTGAGGCCTGTATAATTTTCCGAGCCATTCTCACCAAGAACCTTGTCATTTCATGTGTTTTTCTTTGTCATATCGTTTTTTCGTGATTACGATCTTTCATGTGGATTTCTTCGCAGTTTTTGCATATCATCTTGTACATCCATCCAGTCTTATCTTGGCATTCATATTAGCATGTTTAGAGCACGATCTAGGCTTAGCAAGCATTCATCCAGCCTTTAGCAAGCGAATTAGACTAGAGAGACCGAGTTTCTCAGGCATATGGGGGCGTCTAACACCTTCCCCATGCGTAATAGGAATCCTTATCCATTCTTTGGTTAACAGACACCTGGCCTTCACATTTGCACCTCATGCATTCAATCCTTTGTTTTTTTCCTTGTCTTTCCCTTAAAAGACTAAGTGGCAACTCCTTTGCTTTTTTGTTTTATCCTGTCTTGCGCCTTCCCTATCTTGGCATGGTTGTGATCTCCTCCCTCTGGCGCGACACTGCGTCGGACTCCCAGACTGGCATGGTCACACCTGGGTAGCAGATACTTGTTCTTAATGGTGATTTAGTTCAATATCCAATAATCAATACACAATCGAAGTGAACCGTCTTTCTTGACAAGTAACACTAGTACTCCCTAAGACCATTGTGACATTTGTGCCTGATTATCCATTTTAATTGTAAACTATGTAATTAAATTGTAATATTGTATAAATGGTTTATTAATGGATAATCTGTTGTTTCTTGTGTGTGTGGTGGTTTGTTGGCTTTCTGTGCACCTGTTTGTATTGTGGGACCAATGTGGGGTCCGGTCTAAGTATGCACAGTTGTCTCGATTTACGTGTCTGTCTTTTTCCTTTTTTTTCTTTCCTTGTTCTCTCTCTCTCTCCCTCATGAGTTCTTATCTTCTTCGTCTCCTTTCTTGTTTTTCTCTCCAACTCGTGCCACTATAGAGCGAGAGCCCTTGCCTCCTCGTCCCCTCTGATGCGAGGGTGATGGGATTGGTGGCCGGCGCGATGCGGGTGGAGGAGGAGATAAAGAGGGAGGAGGAAATGGAGGGGAGGAAGCTAAGAGAGAAAGGGCGGTGCATGAACCGAAGGAGGAGAGTTTCGTCCACGAGGATCGCCAATGGAAAGAACTTCGCTAGGGAGCTAGGAGGTTTGCCGGGGTGCGGGGAAGGTCACTGGAGTGTCGCCTAAGATACGTGACTCCTCCCTTTCCATTATGCATTGTTAGCTTAATGGGAAAATGCATGAAAAAGATAAATAAAACATGATAAATCATGGAAAAATGATAGAAATGTATGGAATGGAATGTATGATGTGTTTATATAGAGATCATGAGGTTTGGATGGATTTTCGTGGAATTATGCAAGTTTTTGGTATGCATGCTATAGTGATTTGAAGCGAGTTCCATGCCTTTGTGATTTTATTGTGGATAGCATGATGAATGAAATGCTGAATGGTTTGAGGGGTTTTGAAGTAGACTCAAGGGTCTACATCCTATGTTTTATTCATATTTTATGATGTATGTTTGAGGGGTTCGATGGAGGTCCCTATTTCCAACGATTGTTTGAGGTGAAATAGGGGAAGTGTACAGGGCACGGAAGTTTCGGCATGCCGAACTGGATTTGGCATACTGAATCCTTGTCAGTATTCGCTAGATGTCTAATTTCGGTAGACCAAAGGTTCAGTCAATCGAAATAAGAGGTTTCGATATACCGAAAATATTCGGTAGGCCGAATCAAAGATTTTTGGTATACCGAACCTGATTTCGGTTTGTCAATTTTATCCCCTGGCCCTTATGAATAAATAAGTATGAAAAATGGAAATAAATGGTTTTGATGGGTAATGAAGATATGTAAATGGTGTTTTCCCTATGTAAATGTCATGGAGGAATATGGAATTCAAATAAGTGAATTTGGAAATAGTTTTGGGATTGAAGCCCTAAAAATGAATAAAAGTGATTAAATGTGTGGTTTAGTGTGCTTTTTGGACATGAGACTCAATTTGCGATTTTAAATACATGGTTTTGAATGATTTTGAGTTAGTACCATAGTGGAGGATCATGTATTACATGGAAAAGATTCCTGCAATGAAAAGATAAGATGAAAATGATTTTGAAAGGAAAACCTAAGAGTTTTGAAAATGAAATAATAATAATGTGTTGTGGAATCACGGGGGTTGGTGTCAACAATATGGTAAGAGAATGGTACTCTAAGGAAACCAATTGTCAGACACGACTGTGGTTGTCAGAGTGGAACCACGAGGGGTTGGTGTCGGTAAATTGATAAGATATCAATTGTCAGATACGACCATGATCACTGAGCTTAAGATAGTGTAGGCTAAGCCTAGTATATGAACTAGGTATTCGGGTCACCGATGGGACGTCAGTAAAAGATGTATCCTCGTGCATATGAAAAGAAATTGAGGCCAGTTGGCCAGGATGGTGTCCTCCCGCATAGGGAATTTCACTACGGCAATGTAGGGAGGTAGGGGAAATAGTGTCCTCACCTACTGCTTGTGTGTCTGGTTACCCCTGATTAGGGTAACATCAATAAAAAAAGTGGAAATTAATACGAAAAGTTTTGGGATTTGTGAAAATGAAAAGATGTGGTTTAGCTAGGATTGGACTTCTGTTTGGTCTTGAAATCCTATAAATAAATAAGAATTGTGTTTTAACCAGTTATCAACCTATATTTGTGGTTTTGGCTTTTAACCCTGTGAGGCATTGTATTTTAGGTTGGACTTGATCATGAATATGGATTTCTCGAGATATAAGGATGGTTTTAAAAATGCATAAAAAGAAAGAGATATGAGTTTTGGGAAGAAATCCCAAACATTGAAAAAGTGAATTTGAGTTTTGAAAAGACATGTTTTGGAAGTAGATTTTCAAGTGTTTTAAAGGAAAAGAAAAACGATGTTTGAAATGGATTTTCAAAAGAAAATCATGTTTCATAAATCGAAAGCTGTATTTTGTGGTTTTGCTGAGTTTTGTGTTGTGTGTGTTTGGGACATATACTAGATAACTTAGATGTCACTCATGCGTGCTTTGTTTGGTTTTAAGTGCATGTTGGAGTGCAGTCTAGTTTCGGTGTCTGAGTAGGAGCTACTAGCGACACATTGCTTCCTGGAGGTGAGCCTTAGTTATAATTAATTAAGTATTATTGTAATTAGTATAATTGCTTTTGATACTATGATTTAGGTAACGTGTCCGGATTTAGGGCGTTGCAATGACACACCTGGATGAATAAAACCTTTGTCTGATGGTTCTTGTAGCTGACTCTAGAGCTCTCTTAGTTCAACTAGAGCCATTATGTACAGGACCTTCGAGATAGGGCTTGACCCTAGAGCCAGATCGATTACAAACTCCACTTTCTCTGTGTGGCGGCATTCCAGACAATTCTTATGGAAACACATCTAGATACTTTGCAACAACTAGGATGTCTTGTACTTTGAACATTGGTGAGGAGGACACCGTCACATTGGTCAGATATCCTATGCATCCTTTGGCTAGATGTACTACAAGAAAACCTATATTTAGTGACACTTAATGTGAAATGACCATCGATATAGATAATCATTAGTGACGGTGAAAATCTACTGCCACTATACGTTAGATATTATGATAGTTAATTTTAAACTGTTAGTATGAATTAAAATTACAGACAACAATAATATTGATCGTTATAGAAAATTAATTATAATGATAATAAATTTTTATATTATAAGTAAATATAATATATAGTGACATCTATTTGAGAATATAGGTAATTATTTGAAGTAAGTATTTAATTATATACCTAATTAATTAACATAATTACATAAATGATTGAAAGTAGCTAATGACTATTCTCTTGCGAAATCATAAAAAAAAAAAAAAAAACCGACAACCTAATTGTAACTATTCCCCTCACCCTCTCTTTCTTTTTCCCTCGCGCTCTCCCCATTTTTCCCCGTTCGACGACCGAAATCCCAAGCTCTCCCCCTCAAATCCTACACAAAAGCCGTCACCTTCCCACCCTCCATCAATCCGTTGTCTACCCACAGTTCATCCTCGACGCTCGAAGACCCAATCTCGAGGACCGAATGACTCTGAAAGTCCGGCCGTCTGCCTATGGATCATCCTCAGTGCCTTCCCATGAGCACCTCTCACACTCCTTCCTTCGAAGTCCCACTTTCAGTTACCATTGATGCTCTCTCTTTTCTTCTCTTTTTCGCTTGCCTAATTCGTTCCCCTCTCTTCCTTGCGCAATGGGGTTGTGACAATCCAAGAAGGAGGCGCTGTACCTACGTGACAGTTGCGGCAACATCGAAGCCGTCAGAGCTCTCCACCGTGACGGCGTCGGTTTGGAAGTGAGCAAAAATACCGTCTTTTTTTCTTTCTGTTGCTCTGTATATGATAAAGCTAGCTTCTTTTTTGTGTGTGTGTGTGTTTTGAATTGGAATTGGGTGAGTGCAGTGGGTCAACAAGAAAGGGAAGACGCCACTGATTTTCACGTGCTCGAGGCGAGACGGCGTGGAGATGGCACAGACACTCCTAGAGCATGGTGCCAACCTCAACGTGGCCCAGTAAGATTCTCAGGAAGACTCTCTTTTGGTGATGTTGCGTTTATGCTGTTAATTGTTTGGGATGTTTGTTTGATTGTGTATTTGAAAATTGGATTTTGGGATTTGGTACCTCGAATTATCTATAAGGTGTCATTTTTCAAGCGTCATGTAACACCTGTAAATTCATTTTGCAATTATTTACATTTTAATGACTTTATTTCTAGAGGATGTTACTGTTTTGAGGTCTGTTTATGTGATTTCGTGATTTTGGACATGGACCTCGTGGGTCAGCTTCTGTTTGCGTGTTCCTGTGCGTGGTTGACATTGTGCATTGTGGTACTATGCTTGTGGGCCTTAGTGTGGGTCCGTGTGGGGCCCGCATTTGTGGACCTTTTGGTGGGAATGAGTTGGTGCGGTTGGTTATTGGCTCGTGTGGAAGGTTGGTGGTTGTACTGTGCATGCATGCATGTAGCTACCCCATTTGCATATATATATATAGCTGTGGCCTGGCAACCTTTCCTCTGCACCTCTCCTCCTCCTTTCCCTGTTTCACCATCCTCCTTTCGAACGTTACCTCCATCTCTCTCTCTCTCTCCCCCTCTCTCTACTCGCTTTCCCCACTCACTCCATCTCTTCCTCACTCATCCTCTTTCTCTCTCGTCTCTTCCCCATCATCCCCCTTGCTTTTTCCTCTCCCCTGTTTGGCGTGCTTGAGAGTCGACGGCGGCGTGCGACAGCTTGTGGTGGCTGTGTGTGGCTCCGGCGAGTTGTCCCAAGGGTCGTGGAGGCTTGTGGGTGGTTGGTGGGCGGAGTTGGGTCATCGAAGAGCTTGTTTCAGGTACGCACCTTTAAACCAAGTATAGAAAGTATGAAATTGGTAGAAAATGATAGGAATGCATGGAATCTAGGTAAATTTACATTTCTAGAATTTATTGTGAATTTATAGTGATTTATTGTGGCATTTATGGTGTTTTATGGTGGTTGTTGTGGTTTAGGTCCTTTTGACCCTTATGTCTTTGTGAATTTATATCTTGCTGTGTGATAGATGGATTTTGGTTTTGTTTGTGTGGATTTGGAGTAAACTTGAAGGTCTACATTATATGTTTTAATTGAATTTTGTGATAATTGTTTTAGGGGTTCGCCTTAAGGTCCCATTTTGGGCAATTTCAAAGATTGGAACTTGGACCATTTTCTAGATTCGTAGAAAACGACATACCGAATCATTTCAGTATGTCGTTTTGCTATCAGTTTAAGTCCTTTGGTCGAACTTCGGTCGTTCGATTTTGGATGGTCGATCAAATTAGGAGATTTCGGTTGATCGAACTATTTTTCGGTTTATCGATTTGGCTAAGAGTGTTGACCATTGACCTGTTTCGATCGATCGATCCTAATCGGTCTTCCGATCCAGGGATTTTCGGTATATCGAACTCATTTCGGAATGTCAAATCAGGGCCTTAGTTGTTTTATAAATTTGATTTTGAAGGATTTTCCGATCGGTTTGTTTTGCCCACTTGAGATGGGATTGTGGGCCATCAGTGGTGGTCTCATAGGACACCTGATGTGTCGTTTTGTCGAGGTTTTGAAAAAAATTTCAAGGATATAAAATGATTTGAAAATGGTTTTCAAAGAGATGAGTTGGCCTATTTTGGAAAAATGGTTTTCCTGATTTTCTGTGTGCCGACCGAGATACTGTGGGACCATGTCGTCGAGACCAGAAAATGTGATGACATTCTTGGGTGGTCGGGCGCGTCTTCTTGGTTGAGGTTGGAGGCCGAGATGTTTAAGGTTGAGAGTCATCGGATCCTGGAGGTATGAGACTTCCTGACTGTCATCTCGAGGTTAAGGTTATGGTCCGCATATCGATGTGTCTTATGGCATAACGAGGAGGTATGATATTCTTACTATCGCTTTGAGCACTGAGGCTCGGATGTTGTCGGACGTGGAGGTATAACACTCCCTTCTGAGTACCTTATGGAGGACGTCGTGAGGAGGCTTACCTTGTGGTAGCCAGTGCAGGTGGGTCACGTACCTTATAATTGGTAGCGTCCTGAATGACCGGACTGCCTTCCTAGAGAGGGATTGGCTTTGTGAGGGTTTTCCAAGAAGGAGAATCGTGGGACGGTGAATTCTCCTGTACAGGGTGACCGTCACCGTGACAGTGTAGATGTCGTTGATGGCGCTTCGGTGGACTGTTTGTTTCCAGAGTTGGTTGCCTAACATCGGACTTTTTGACTCACTATGTGTAGTTTTGACCATTGAGGGCCTTGTTTGTGGTTTTAGTCTGATAGAGCCTTATTTGCTGTTTTGGTCAGTGTAGGCCGCGTTTGCTGTAGTTTTCGGCCTCATGGGCCTGGTTTGTGGGATTTTAGATAAAATGATTTGTGACATAAATTTAAAGAAAAAATTTGTTTTCTGTCGTTTTCGTAGGGTGCGTGCTAGATGACTTTTGTCACTCACGCTTGTTTGTTTTTATTTTTTTTTGAGTTACAGGTGTAGACATGCAGTTGGGTTTTAGCATAATGCATATAACTTAGAGCCTTGTAGCGGCACACATAAGTTTCTGGTAGTTGATATTTCTATGTAGCTTTTAATTTCTTGTAATTTAATTTATTTTAAATTATTATAGAAATTCGGGGTGTGACACGTCATTACCAGATTTTTGGATGTTGGTTTTGTAGCATGTTGGCATCGCGATGGAGCTTGATCAGCATGGATAAATTCCACATGATATGACTAAAATGAAAGTGATTTTAAGTTTGTGTTTTTTATATGATCACAAGATAGGATTTTTAATTTTGTAGATGTAGTCTGTACCTATAAGATATTTACATGGCAATGCAGTCTTGTTGGTTGTTGTGAATAAGGGATAATTGACATACCTGATATTACCGTGATGCAACTAATTTTAAGTTTTTATTTTTTTACATGCAGAGGATAATATTTGTGATTCCAATGTTTTCATTGTAGAGCTATATAATTTCTATAGGGAAATGCATTTTCTACTAGTTTTGGTTTTTCTTCTTGATTTGATCTTTAGTTAAAAGAGTGTAAAACTTTGATGTTCCTCTACTGCATGATCCAAGCATTTGATATGACTAATTTTATGTTCCTATTTTTTATATGTAGAGGATAAGTTTTTTCTTTCCAATGTATTCATTGTAGAGTTATAGAATTTCTTTAGGAAAATGCACGTTCTACTAGCTTTGATTTTTCTTCTTTATTTGATTTTAGTACAAAATAGCATAAATCTGTGATGTTCCTGTTCTGCAGGATCTCATGGTTCTGCAGGATCTCATGCTGGAACTCCTTTGCGTCACACTGCAGAAAAGGGACTTGAACAGACTGTCATTGTGCTTCTGTCCCATGGGGGTATATTCGCTTCAATGCTTGATCTTTGTTTCTCAGAGAATGCTCTATATTATTAGATTATATCAAGGGAGCACACATGGACCGAATATATCTGCCTGATTTTGTATTCCTCATGATTGGTTGTTTATTGAATATTCAGCTAATGTCTTAAGGATGAATGATGATTGTCAAACTGCACTTGATCTTGCAAGAGCAAAGGGGCACTGCAATATTGTCTGTAACGCTGAGGTATAAACATTGTTTACCAAATAGACATCCTTTTTTAAAAATAACCATCTAAATGTTCTCATCACTTGCAAATATATTCAGAATCGTATCTGCTTTTTCGTGGATTGATTGCGGAAGCTATGTGGCCCAGGGTTCTTGAAAGCATTTGCACCAAAATGGGTTTCAAGAAAAATGTATAATGGCATCACTTGTACATTCTTCTTCCATTCTCCATCTTTTTCTCTCTCTCACTATTCTACCTTACTAAAGCACAAGTGGCATTAACGTTTCATTGGCACAGTTTGAAGCTTACTATTTCTTGCATTTCATTAGACTTTGTTGGAGCAGATGCTTACATCGGTGCTAGTTGAACTTCCAGGAGTCCTATATATTTCCACTTTTACAATGCTTATTCTATTTTGGGCTAAGATTTATCATCAGGCAAGTTCAGATATCCATATTTTCTATTCTGACATCCTTTGTTCATTGCATTCATTTATTTTGGCAGGTAAATAAAATGCGAAATTACATTTTTTTTTAACATGGATACTTATAGTGACTTTATAATATATATGTGATTTAAAGTAATGGTTTTTGAGATACCAAAGTTTTTGAGCAAGGGGAGGATGAGTTTTGAAGAGAGATGGAAATCCTTGGCCGATTGCATCACCGCCACCTTGTCTACCTTATAGGATCTTGTGTTGAGAAATAGGAGAGGTATATAGTATATGTTTTACTTGGAGTGCTTTCATTGAGTTCTAGAACATGCCCTTACTATCCTTTTTGTGCCACATTTTATTCAAGTTTTCGGTGTATGAATATATGGAAAATGGGAGCTTAAAGGATCATCTACACTGTAATTTTCATAAAATTTTCTCTTTCCATTTTGTCCTAGAATGTTTGTTAAACTTATTGATTCAAAGTTTCTCTTGCTTGTGTTCAGCTCCAGGACGGATTCCTCTTAGTTAGGAGACTAGAATGCAGATTGCTATTGATGTTGCTAATGCTCTGGTAATCTTTGTGATTATATACTTTTAATGCTAAACTTAGCAATTAGTAATCCTCAATGCCAGTGCACCATATGAAATCTCCATCATTTCCTGAAGTTCTTTTCCAGTTTGTATTAATCAGCATTTCAGCAATTTCAACTGATTACTACAGGAATACCTCCATTTCTTCTGTGATCCTCCTCCCTGTCATAGAGACATAAAATCAAGCAATATCTTGTTAGATGAGAATTTCACAGCAAAAGTATGATACATTTTTCGCTCAGCAAATTTTCTTTTTACTTATTATGTGTTAGTCAAAGAAGAGTCCTTATTTTTCAGCAGATAGCTGATTTTGGCGTTGCACATGCTTCTAGAAGTGGTTCTATCAGCTTTGGACCAAAGAACACTGATATCTAGGGAACACCTGGCGAGTTAGTTTATGTAGCATATTAGGCCAAACCTGGACTAATCCAAACTATTGGCTATGATTAAATTATGCTCATCTAAGTCATGACTTACGATGCTCCATTTCATTTAGACAGAAGCACACAGTGAAATATTTTAGTATCAGCTTTATGTAGCTTATTTTCTTTAATTTATATTCTGAATCTTTTCTTTGCAGTAAATTTGTGATTAGTTCATAATGAAAGAGAATCATGTCCATTTTCCACATTATGTTATATTCTTTTCAGCTGATCGATACCAGAAGAGAGTTTGGTTCTTGGAAATGAGATCATTAGATTGAATTTGCATAGTAGGTCATTTCAATGCGTGAAAATTCTCCAGCTTCACTCTGATAATTGGCATCAAATTCTATAGGTTACATGGATCTTGAATACATGACAACCCAAGAACTCACAAAGAAGAGTGACATATACAGCTATGGTGTTTTATTGTTGGAGCTGGTGACATCGACGATTAGTTTAAATGCTGCACAAATAAGTAGCTTTCATCATGATTATGACTTGATGCCAGTTATGTCTTTGTGCAACATGAAATTGTTCCTGTTGAAGAATTAGATAATTTGCTCTAGGTTATGCAAGCTTTGCTTAGTTGTCTTGACAGCATGGAACCAAATGTCGGACAGTGTCGGCGATATTTCGCCGACACGTGTCGGAAAGTGTAGGTAGGGAAACGATATTGCAATGTATGTCGCGACTTACCTGATGTCGGACGACATGTCGGTGGGTGTCAGTGGATTTCGGTGGGTGTCGGTGGATTTCGGACGAAATGTCGAGCCCTTCATCCCCAGCCTTCGTCCCCAGTCCGTCGTCGTCCCGAGCCCTTCGTCCCCAGCCCGTCGTCATCCCGAGCCCGTCGTCCCCAGTCCCACGGCAACCTGCACTTTCCGGTCCTCCACGTCGACCACCGCTCCACCCCCAGCTCCGACAGCCTCTCCTTCCCCACTCCATGCTCGACTCGCACGATCTCGCCGATCTCTCCCGCAACCAGGTGTCGCACGATCTCGTCGATCTCGTCCGCAACCAGGTGTCGCCCGATCTCGCCGATCTCGCCTGATCTCGCCCGCAGGTGTTTTTTTTGGGTAAAGACGAGTACTGTGAGATATATAACATTCTGTTTTAAGATATGCATTCTGTTTAATAATAGTTATTAAGTTATGTTATGTTAAAAAAAAATTATGTTATGTTATGTTTTTAATTATTAAGTTTTTTGAATTATTATTATTCATTATCATGTGTCTAGTCATCACAT
>JAMKQA010015983.1:0-31256 GCA_024699735.1 Posidonia australis
TTGCATCCTGTAACGCCCAGCCAGAGCCTCGTCGGAGCGCCCTGCCGTCGAACGCCACCGGAGACCACGGGACAACTAGTTAGGTAATCCCCTTCGCCTTCTCTTTTCCTATGCAGTAGATCTGTAGGAGTGCCTAAGTCCCCCCGATCAAGCCATGACGGCGACCCCCCTCTTTTGCCAGCCATCAACCCACCTCCAGTGGCGGGTTCAGCCCACCAGTGGGGTCTTAGGCCGCTTGGTCTCCTATGAGGCCTCCCGAGGGCCTCTCCTCCTATCCTCCTCCCCCCTCCTCTTTTATCCTCTTTCCCTTTAGCCTCCCCTACACCCAAAGGATTCCCGCCGTCAATGCCTGATCCACCGCGCCGTCGCCGTCGCCGCAGTCCAACCGCTTTCGCCGTTCGCCGTCGAAGATGCATCTGAGCACACCAGGCCACCTCGCTTCACGCCATTGATCCAGTGACCTCCGTCGCGCCTTCACGAGCGCCTCCGTGCCACTTCGTCTCCGTCCAGACCACCGTAGGGCCTGGACAACCACCGCCGTGCCCGTCGCCAGAGTTGGAGGTGGGAGGAACGCTCCAGATCACCTCAGAGCTCGTCGCTACCCCCCCAAAGCTTCGCCTTGGCTCCCCGGAGCTTTCCCAACCATCGTCGCTCCGCTCCAGCCTCCGGGACATCGCTGCGTCGTGCCGTCGTCTTCTTTGTCGCCGTTCAGAGGACCTCGCCGGAGCGCAAGGTGGGGGGCAGGCCTCCCTAACCTTGCCCAACCACCCGGAGATGGTCGTCGTGCCTCCAAGAAGCTTCCCCAACCGCCGCACGCTCCCCTCCGCCGCTAGATCGCCGCTGAAGCCTTGCCGGAGAGATCGCTAAAGGGAGAACGTTGGTGATCCTCCTGCGATCTTTAAATGAACTTTTTTTTAGGCTAGGCTCCTTTAGTTTAGGTTTTTTTTTATTATTAAGTCTTTAGTTCATTACATTTAAATCCTTTTTTATTGCATTTGGGTCCAAACATTTGTATTTTAGCCCCTATAGTTTTAAAATACTTTCTGTTCTTTTATTTTCTCTGTGAACTTTGCATGTAACCCCCTACATATTTTATTTTTAAATTCCTAACATATTCCTACATGTTTTTATCACATCTAGGTCCCAAGAACATGATTTCCTTACATTTAAGTCCTGAACATTTGCGTTTAGCCCCTGAAACTTTTTAAAATAAGTTTTCTCTGTGGAATTTGCATTCTGGACCCTGAATATTTTAAAAATCACACCGATCAACATTAAAATTAAGTTTTTATCACATTTAAGTCCTGAACATTTGCATTCAGCCCTTGGAATCTTTTTAAATGAGTTTTCACTGGGAAATTGCAATCTAAGCCCCAAAAGATTTAAAAATCACATTGTCTTTCATTAAAATTGAATTTTCTTTACAGTTTGGTCCTGAAAATTTGCATTTAGCCCCTAGAACTTTGAAAAATGAGTTTTCTTTGTGCATTTTGCATCCTAGACCTTAGGAAACTTCATAATTGCACTGACCAGTATAAAAGCCTCATTTTTTATCACATTTAGTCCCTGAAATTTTACATAAAAGTCCCTAGATTCACATCAAATCATTCCTGAGCATATATAATTTGCATATAGGCCCTTAGATTATTTCCAAATTCATCATTTAGGATTTTAAATGTTTTCTTGCATATTTTGGGATATTTTTCACTCATTGCATCTCATATTTTGCATTTAATCACAGATTCTGTTTAAAAATCATGTTTTCACTGAGGTTTGATCTTTAGTCTCACATTCTAGTCACATTTGCACTTAGGTGTGAATTTTGCACTTTAGACCCTGACTTTTTAGGAAATCATTCAAGTGCAACTTTTACATCCTAGTGCCACATTGACACTGGACTCATCATCTGCATGCTAGGATAGATGTCATGAGCATATTTTTCATCAAGATTCTCATTCCTTTTTTTAAATTTTGCATCTTGGCCCTTATGCTTGTCCTTTACTGTGTTTACATCATTTTTTTGATTTTCTCCTCCATGTTTTATTGCAAGTAACATCTTTTGGACATTTGACACACATTTTGACATAACTTAGGCCATGCATCACTCCCATGCTAGCATTTATCACAATGGCTAGGGAAATGACCAAATTGCCCTTGTGCCTCCAATTCATGAGCATGCATCTCAATTCTTGCACTCAATCTTGCATAGTCCTTGTCTAAGCCATTCTTTAGCATCTCTGTATATTTAGGCCCTTATCTATGCATTTCATATTATTTCTCCTCACGTTTGTATCTCTATTTAGCGAGTCAGCATCCTACGCCTTCTCTTTCGTGGATTTCTTTCTTCACTCCGCTTTCAGAGTTTCTAATTCGATATCTGATTTGATTTGCTTTGATCCTTCATCTCATTGTTTTGATTTGATTTAGATTTCATCGCCCGAGGGCGTACACTAATTGACCAGAAGGCCCTCATTGGCCCATTTACGGGTTATTTCTCTCCTTTGATTTTCACAACGTTTTCCATGATTTTGAAGACTTGGGTTGACTCTACTTTTTATTTTTTTTGACATCAATATGGTTTTCAAAGACGTTACTTTACAAAAACCTCGTCATTTCATGTGATTTTCTGCGATTTTGTCAATTCATGTGGATTTCTTCGCAGTTTTCGCACATCATC
This sequence comes from Posidonia australis, assembly GCA_024699735.1. NCBI lineage: Eukaryota > Viridiplantae > Streptophyta > Magnoliopsida > Alismatales > Posidoniaceae > Posidonia > Posidonia australis. The sequence continues at coordinate 2,678 of JAMKQA010015983.1, forward strand.
TTGCACATTCATCCACTTTTGTCATGGCATACATATTAGCATGATTAGAGCATGATCCAGGTTTAGCAAGTATCTATCTAGCAATTAGAAAGCAATTTAGACTAGAAAGACCGAGTTTCTCGAGCGTACGAGGGTGCCTAACACCTTCCTCGTGCGTAATAGGAATCCTTACCCATCCTCTGGTTGGCAGACATCTAACCTTTACATTTGCACCTCATGCATCCAATCTCTTGTGGTTTTCCTCGTCTTTCCCTTAAAAGACTAGGTGACGACTCCTTTTCTTTTTCTTTTATCCTATCTTGCGCTTTCGCCATCTTGGCATGGCTGTGATCCCTTCCTTCTAGCGCGACTCCACGCCAGACCCTCAGGTCGACGTGGTCACAACTGACACTTAATGTGAAATAACCATCGGTATACATAATCATTAGTGATGGTGAAAATCAACCATCCTTATAAGTTAGATATGGTGATACTTAAATTTAAATTGTTAGTATAAATTAAAATTACTAACGACAATAACATTGACCGTCACAAAAAATTAATTATAGCGACAATACTTTTTTATATTGTCAGTAAATATAATATATAGTGACATCTATTTGAGAATGTAGGGAATTATTTGAAGTGACTTATATATTATAATAAATATATTCTCTTTAAAATCTATTTTATCTAAATTTTATTCACACATTGAATTTTTTTTATTATATCGATACAACCATTAGATTACTTTACATTTTATTTTTAAAATCATTTATTCCCGATCTTATACAAAATATTCTTTATTTTTTTATCGTTGGACCCAATCCTCACCAAATTTTCCTTAAACGAAAAAAATCGGTACCAAACTATTCTCGCTACTGTCTTCCCCTTCTTCCACATAAGGCCACTTGAATGGAATTTTACGAAAAAAATTCCTTTATAAGGGAATAGGGATTTAGGGCATGATCCCATCCGCACGGCCATCCTCGATCCATCCACACGTGGCAAGATCCTGATTCCCCAATCCCCATCCTTTGGTCCATCGTCTGCCCACGACCATCCTCGACGCTCGATGGCTCGATCTCGAGGCCTGAAGCCCCAAAGTACCTTCCCGAACGACTCTATTGATTCAGCCACTCCCATCCCCGTCGACGAGCGCCACTGCCCTCGATCCCCACTCTCCACTCCTCTAAGGCTTGAAGCCTCGAACGATGGAAACTCTCCGCCCGTGGCCCCTCCTGGCCTCCTCCTTGAATACTCCAGCCCAACCTCCAGCCTCGACCTCCACTCCTCCTGTCCTCCGGTGCTCCTGCTGCGGTAGTGCCTTCGCCCCTACCACCCAAACTCTGGTAACTTACTGATAATGGAAATTATCATTCTTTTTAGTATTTATCTGAAGTAAAACCCATCAACTGATCATGGAAATTTTTGATTGAAATTCATTCGTTTTTTTTTGTTCCTGTTAGTATTTAATTATCATTCTTTATGTTTAGCAATAAATATGATCAACCAAATATTGCATTCTTTTTATTATAATATTTGTTAAATTGATTATAGAAACTTTATCTTAAAGAAAATATTTTGAATTCATGTTTTTTATACATGCATCATATTTTTTAGGTAAGATGAAAAGTTATTGTCAATGTTTTTCTACCATATATATTTGAGTAAATTTTATGTCTAGAGACCAAAAATAGATAATGTTAAACATTCTTAAATCAGTTGGAAAGCTACATCGATGCTGTGAAGTCTCACAAAAATAAAAAGATTGGTGTTGGAATATAGTCTTATAAAAGGTAGATAGCATCTAGCCCTCGGTGTAGGTTGCACATAGCTTTCTATGTCTAGGGCCCATCCCCACAAAATCTAAATGCTCGTTCGGTTATTAATTGTTTACTAAATGGATATATTTAGTTTGGCATTGTCTGTGTCTATTTTGTATGAAAAGTTTATACCAAGATCTGCAAGTGTGCTCCACGGAGCTAGGCCTGTTTTGAAAGTTGTGGACTGCTTACCAATAAATCAAGCATGAGAACTGTAACATCTATTTATTACCAAGTTGTATGATTTTTTATGAGTTTCTTTTCTCATTCCATTTGTGTCTTCTTCTTTAGTCACCACTTTGATACAAACCATTCATCGTTAAAGGATCCAAAGAAAATCTACTACTTTTTTTTATGTAAGCCTAGATCTATAGAAGGTTGATGTTAAAGCATTTAAAGTAGTGTCTTTTTCATATTTTCTTTCCTAAACAAACCTTCAAGGTCGATGAAGTATTATTTAGATAACATTGTATGATTCATGTTTTATCAGATCGCATTTGTTCTAATCCTTCACAGATTCATTTGCAAGCACTGATGCAATAGGATAGTTTATTCTTAATTTATCAACAAAATTCCTTTTTAATTCACGTGTTTGTTTTCATGTAGTCAATGAGGAGGTTGCAGAAAATTACTTCCCAATCATAGGAGTTAGAAATGTGGCTTGTGGATTATTTGTCGTGTGGGCAGTATCTATTGTCTCTCCAATTATTGCTGCAACGAGCCAACAGCTATTGATACTAAACTATTAGACTACATTTAACTTTCTTATGTTGCATTGTGTGAGTTATCATACCATTAGCCTGGGTAGTTGTCTCTTCACAGGTACCTTGATGGTGCTTTGATTGTATGATCTGTTCGTGGGATCCTTTTGGACTTGAGGGTTGATCCAAGCAAAGATTGCTTATGTTGAGATCAGAGCTTTCATTAAATTTGAACTGTTTTCTGCACCTATATTGTGTATCTTCATAACATGGCTAATAATTCTCTTTGGTCCATGCCTTGCTTTCTTTGATCACCTTACATCACATGCTTGGAAGATTAGAACTAGTAATGGCGCACAATTTGAAATCGTGTTCCACTGTGCGCAGTGTTTGTGCTTCTGACTGGGCACATTTCTTGCAAGTACATCTCGCCCATCTTTGGATGCTATGCATTTTATTTGAGATAAGCCGGGAAAGTCTGAAAAGCAATGTCAGTGCTCAGTGGGTGTAGACAAATCAAATTGTATGGGCCCCGCCATTTCTTTTACCACCTTTTAATGTCGTTGGCATGTAGACAAATCATAATGTATGGTCCTGCAAAAAGCACATAATATTCTTATTACATTTATACTGTTCTTGGCAATATAACATAATATGTAACTCTTCTTTATGATGTTGTGTTTTACTATTTTTCTTTGGATAATTTTTTTCGAGAGAACATGTTATTTTTTGGAAACAAAGTGTAGACACTTCGATTTTGAAATTACACGACAACAAGATCCTCTGGAAAGATGTTCTGGTTGCATCTACCAAAACTCCAAACCTATAGGTCCACTTAAGCTCACACAAACCCTGTCAGGCTCACACCAGTCCACTCCGACCTAATCAAAATAAAAAAATAATAATTAAGAATTAAAATTAAACAAAATTAATTTAAAACACCTAAAATCCAAATTAATCAAATGAAAACCCAATTAAAGTCAAAATTATATAAAATCCACTTAAAATCCAATTAATCAAGTGAAAACCCTAATTAATCAAATGAAAATCCAAATTAAAGTCAAAATTAAATAAAATCCACTTAAAATCAAAATTAATCAGACAAAAACCCAAATTAAAGTCAAAATTAAATAAAATCCACTTAATCCTACTAAAATACAATTAATCAAGTTAAAACCCTAATTTAAGTCAAAATTAAATAAAATCCACTTAGAATCCAATTAATCAAATGAAAACCCTAATTAAAGTCAAAATCCATTTAAATCATTTAAAACCCTAATTAATTAAAATCCAAAACCCTTAAATTAAACCCAAAACCCAAATTAAAACACAAAAAAATCCTAATTAAGCTAAAATCCCCAATTAAAATCCAAAAAAACCTAATTAAACTAAAAACCCTAATTGAAATCTAAAACCCTAGTTAAAACACAAAAACACTAATTAAATTAAACCCTTAATTAAAATCCAAAAACCTAATTAAATTCAAAATCCTAATCAAAATCTAAGAACCTTAAAACCTTAAAATAATTAAAACCCTAATATAAATCAATTAATTAAACCGTAAGTCACAAAATCAAAAGCTTAATTCAAATCACAAAACCCAAATGAAAACCTAAAAATCAAAACCCTAAAATCCCTAAAAAAATCCCAAAACAAAAAAAACCTAAAGTAATTAAAACCCTAATTTAAAACCAATTAATTAACCCTAAGTCACAAAATAAAAAAATTAATTCAAATCACAAAACATAAATAAAAAGTCTAAATCTAAAACCCAAAATCCATTAAAAACCTTAAAAACAAAACAAAAAAACCAGAAAAACCTAAAAAACCCTAAGCCCAATTGCCAAGCCCAATAAGTCCAATGTATTCTTCAATCACAAACCTTATAAACCCAAAAAATAATTCCAGTGGCAATTCCGACGACCCTCGAATTTTCCGACGAGAACTTTGACGACATCCACGAACTTCGGAGCCAACCCCTCATCCCATGATCTTCGGCCAGCCTCCTCCAACCCACGCCTGATCCAACGACGCTCATTCGCGGGAGGGAGGAGGATAAACGGCCCTGGAAAGCCTCGCCGATGTATAAAGTCCATCGCCGACAATCCTCGACCACCTTTTGGCCATTGATCCTACCCCCCGTTTGAGACCCAGAGAAGCCCGTCAAGCGCCCCTTTGAACCCTCGACCTTCCCCGCATCTAGAGCTCCTCTTCCACCTCTTTTTCGCAATCTAGAAGCCTCAGCCACCATCGCCGGAGCTTCACCCAGAGGAGCATCGTTGAGCATCGTCGGGAGAGACACGCCACTCTGCCCCTCATCTTAGCTTTGAAGCATGCTCCCTTAGGTTTATTGGATCCCCCTGGATCGTGTCACGGTAGGGAAACACCCCCTGTACGCCGTCGTCTTCGTCGCCGGTGGTGGGTTCACCAGTGCCGGCGAAGCTAGTGGCTTCCTGGCTCCGGGTGAGGCCTCGTGTGCCTCTCCTGCCTCTGCTCCTTCTTCCTTCTCCTCCTCCCTGAGTTCCTATCACTCAGGGGAGGACTCTCGGGACTCACGTGTTTGAGAATCCCGTCGTCGTTGCCCTGCAACCGCCGACCGACACCGTCGAAGCATCGGAGTCCTCCAAGCGTCGTCGTAGCCTTCACGCACTTCCCCGACGACCCTTAGGCTCCTATGAACCCCGGAGAACCTTTGTCCCGCCGCCTGGACTGCCACAATGTCCCGACGACCCACCACCGCCGTCACCATCGACAGGGAAGCGGGGAGGATGACTCCCTCGCTCATGAAGCCGCCTGATGCTTCTCGAACGTTCGCTGCATCACCCCGGAGCTTCTCAGATCCCCGTCGTGCCGAGCCACCGCCTCTAGAAGCACCATCGTCACAGTCCCGTCGCCGAAGAGGAACGTCGACGAGGGGGATCGACAGCACGTTCCAGCCGTCGAAGGTCTCATCGACGCCGTTGGATCTTTCCCCCATCTCCTCCTCTAGCTTCTCAGCCTTTTGGATCGTCGATCAGCCACCAAGAGAGTGTAAATGGACTCCCTCAGGCCGTCGCTGCCGACGGTCTTTGAATCGCCAGCGATGGCTGTTAGTTTTTTTGATAAAAGGCCTTTAATTTATTTAAACGTTACAATTATGTCCTATGATTTTGTGTCCTAGCCCCTGAGCTTTTAGTTAAAGTTTCATTTCTTTAGTTTTACTGTAAATATTGCATTGTTTACCCTAGTTTATTTTAGTTTCAGTTTCAGTTCTGTAAATATTTGTTTTCTCATGATTAAATCCCTACATTCATGTTTCTTTGCAATTAAGTCCCAAGAATTTATTCTTTAATCCTTGAATTCTCCTTTTTATAAAATTGCATTGTAAATATTGCACATTTTGCCCCATTTAATTTTCAAATCCATACTAAGTTCTATTCATGCATGTTTTATCACACTTAAACCCCTAAGATCATGATTTCTTTGCATTTAGGTCCTGAGTTTTTTGCAATGAGCCTCCAGAGTTTTTAAAAAATGAGTTCTTGGAAAATTTGCATCGAGACCCTTAGATCAATTTTAAATTCATCATTTAGGGTTTTAATTGTTTTCTCATATATTTTTGATATTTTCCACTTATTACATTTCATATTTTTGCACTTAGTCAGGGATTCCATTTAAAAATCATGTTTGTATTGTAAATTAATCTTTAATTTCTTTTTTTAATCACATTTGCGCTTATGTGTAAATTTTGCACTTTAGATCCTGTGTTTTCAGGAAATTACCAAGGTGTAACTTTCACACATCTCAGTGCCACATTGTCATTCGATTCATCATTTGCACACTAGGAAAAAGGTCATTGGGTATGTTTTAATCATAATTTTCACTTTCTTTTGTGAATTTTGCGTTTCGATCCTTATACTTGTCTCCTATTGTGTTTACATCGTTTTATTATTTTAAGACCTTTTTCTTTGCATGTTTTCTTTTTCTTGACATCTTGCATACATTTTGGCATATCTTAGACCATGCATTATCCCCATACATGCATTTATCACATTTGACCACTGAAATGACCAAATTGCCCGTGTCATCAATTCATGCACACACATGTTAGTTCTTGCATTAAGTCATGCATAATCTTTGTTTAAGTCATTCTTCAGCATCTTTTACACATTTAGGTATATATTCATGCATTTTGCATGGTTTTCATCCAATTTGCATATTGTCCCTCCTTTTTAAGCGAGCCTGTATCTCATGTGGCTTTCGTAGATTTTTCTTCATCTTGTTTCTGAAGTCCTTCTCCCAACCCTTGATTAGGTCCCTTTTATTCAGTGTTTTCAGATTTTTTCCGATTTGATTTGGATTTCATTGCCTATGGGCATATACGAATTGACCGAAAGGCCCATATTAGCCCATTTACGGATTATTTCTCCTTCATGATTTTCACGACTTTTTCCATGATTCCGATGACTTGGGTTGACCCCACTTTCTATCTTTTTGACATCAGTATGGTTTTCTAAACCATTCTTTACAAAAACATCGTCATTTTATGTGAATTTCTTTACATATCACAGTTTACCTATTTTATGCGGACTTCTTTGCAGTTTTCTCATCTTGATTTCCGCGATGCTTTCTTTGATTTTGACGACCTGAGTCGGTTGCATTTTTTACATTCTTGAGACCTATATGATTTTCGGAGCCATTCTCGCCCAAAACTTTATCATTTCATGTGATTTTCTTTGTCGTGTTGTTTTTCATGATTGTGAATTTTTTGTGGATTTCTAGGCTCAGCAAACATTCATCTAGCATCTAGCAAGCAAATTAGACTAGAAAGACCGAGTTTCTCGGACGTACGGGGGTGCCTAATACCTTCCTCGTGCGTAATAGGAATCTTTACCCATCCTCTGATTAACAGACACCTGGCCTTCACATTTGCATTTCATGCATTCAATCTTTTGTGGTTTTCCTCGTCTTTCCCTTAAAAAACTAGGTGGTGACTCCTTTTTTTTTTCGTTTCATTTATCTTACGCCTTCGCCATCTTGGCATGGCTGTGATTTCCTCCCTCTGGCGCGACTCCACACCGGATCCCCGGGCGGGCATGGTTACACAAAGAAACTAAGGTCAAAATTATAGAGCTAACTATCAGTTATAGGATTTGTAAATGGTTCCCATATATTTTCTCTTTAATGAACATGAATCTTCAATTGGTGGTCTGATGTGATATCTGTTATTTTTTTTTTTTTTGGGATTTTAATGTTTAACTTTACCTGGAAAAAGCTTGTTTAGATAAATTTTTTTTGGGTTTGACTCATATTTTCTTTATCATGATTTTTTTGTTGTTTGCAATGTTCTATTTTTAACTCTCTCTCTCTTGCTTGCTTGCTACAATAAGAATACTACTTTTGGATGTGACTATGTTTTTGCTTTAAGCATTGTAGGTTGTGGAAAATGGAAATCCAACTGCAAGGAAAAAATGTTTCCTGACATTGAATCACTGTTCAAGCTTCTAAGTTATGAGAATGTCCCTCTTTACTTAAAGGTTACTTGCTAATTCTTCTACTTTGGTCCTCACATCCTCTAAGAATTGTATATCAAGTTGTATAGTCCCATCTTGGTTTTGAACAAATGGTTCGTTCTCTCTGGGTTCCTGGACGCTCTCCTCTTGCGAATGCTTGGTTGTCCGATCTGAAAGGGCTTGGGGGTTTTAGATGATCGCCTAGCATGGTAGGTGGAGAGGGACGACATTGGTAGGGCTGATAGGGAATGGCTGCAGGGAGTGGCTCGTCAAACCGTCACAGGCTTTGCGTGATGGCAGGAGCGACGCAAGATGGTGGTTGAGACAGGGCGTGGGAAGGCTCTGGAGGTGTTAGGCACGTCAGGGAACATGTCGACATTCCATGCATAACGTCACTTGTACAAGGTACGAGATTGTACGACAAAAGCGACAAATTAGGCAGTGCCTGCCAAACTAGCCTGGCCCTGACGCGTGCTTGGGCTGCGCTATCGGGCCGCGCATGTCATAGGGTCAGAGCACACAGGCTGGGTTTTTAGGTGTTGGGCTTAGTTGGATGAGCGGAGTTAAGGATAATTTGAGTTTTTGGGTTGGTTTAGGTTTATGGACTTGGTTGGGGAATTGGGGTTGGACCGGGTCAGTCGTCCAGTTGTACTCTTTGTCGGGTCCACCAACCAACATTGGCCAGAAATCGGGGTGTCTACAGATGCCCCTCCTTGAGCGAGGTCGAGGGAATCGAGACCGCTGCTCAGGGTTGAGAGAAGACACCCTGCCCTAGTCGACAGGAAGGAAACATTGCTATTGGCGATGAGTCGCTTATTCGACGAATGTGTCGAAGGTCGTGGCTCGCGCGTTGAGGTGTAGATGCTAGTGCGGGTGCTGTCTCTCTAGAATGCCTAAATGAACGTACGTTGGAACCAGGCGAGTATACACATGGTTTCGAGCGACGCCAATGCAGGTGTAAGTGTTGCTAACGCTAAAGTGCTATTATGTTGTTAGTGAATGTTGATGAATGACCATTTCTAATGTATGAGATGCTGAAAACATGGAGTATGCTTGATTATGATGCTTGTGCTGTGTAGATGCTGGTTGATACATGTAGATGCGAATGAATGCTATGATGCTTGATGAGTTGACGGACTCATTGTCAAATAGTTTCAACTATCGGCCTGAGGAGAAAAGGGGCATGGCAAGACTGACGGACTTGCCGATTGAAAAATGACTGGTGACGGAGGTCATCCGGGTAGTTTAGGGTATCGACCCAAAAGAAAGGGGCATCCTTGATCCTATTCTCCTGGACAAGGATGTAGGAAGGGGATATGACAATATATCGGACTTGTCGGGCCGGTAAAAGAATAAAGGAATAAGATAGAACTTAGTCGCTGTCTGTATACAGACAGATCGCTTAGGAGCTGACAGGATAGAACCTAGTCGCTATTGGTGTATAGACAGATCAGCTAGGAACTGACAGGATAAAACCTAGTCATTGTTGGTATACAGACAGATCGGTTAGGAGCCGACAGGATAAAACCTAGTAACTGTCAATGTACAGACAAATTGGCTAGGAGCTGACAGGATAAAACCTAGTCATTATCGATGTACAGACAGAAAAGAGAGAACTAACAAGTTATCGAACTTGTCGGACCGACAAAGAAAGGAGAGAGTTGACAAGTTATCGGACTTGTCAGGCCGACAAAGAAAGGGGAGAGTTGATAAGTTGTCGGACTTGTCGGGCCAACAAAGAAAAGGAAGAGCTGACAAGTTATCGAACTTGTTGGGCCGACAAAGAAAGGGGGAGATGAGTTGATAAGAGTGATCTCTGTGGTCGGTACGATGCTGTCTCTTCCTAGGTGTTCCCTGAGCTTTCAACAAGGTAGGGGTAAATCTGTAATTTTGCCTAATCTTACTGAACTCTATCTGTAGCTGGCTTTGCTCCAAAAAATGTCCTCGCAAACTGTCACAAGGTGCGTGAAAGCCTTTGCAGGTGGAAAGGACTCAAGATTCCTCTATGCACTGGTAGGGGCAAAATGGTAATTTTCCATTCATGGCGGAATCTACTGTAAATTGACCACATGATTCTGGAGTGATCTTGGGCTTGACCAAGGGTGGAGGGATTCCTAGTGGGCCCTGATGGCAATCGACGTGCCATCAACCCTAAATCGGTTGATGAGGGCATTATGGTAATTTTACCCTGAACCAGCGAGTTTTGAAAATGTTCGAGCATAAGCTGAATTCTGGTGTAATGGGGCATTCTTGATCTCTCATGGGAAGTCAAGCCTGACAGACAATCTGCTTCGGTAATGACCGATGGTGTTCTTGCAATTTAGGAAATAATATGGGCTTTTTTGCAAATTTTACCCAAACTGTCCTCTAAACTCAAACTATTGTTCCATTGGTGATGCTCATGCCTTGGCTAAACTCTCGGAGCATTCACTTCACTTCTGACTGCATGAATTGGGACTTCGGTCAGTATAGAGTTCTAAAGGCATCTTTGCAAAATTTCTAATTCTGACTCATTTAGGAATTTTCCGAGGTAATGAGATGCCTGATGTCGATCTGAGTTCTTCGAATCTGTTTTTGCGGATAGGGCTTGACAAGAGAAATTTTTGTGGCATCTAGAGAAGTCTAAGGACTCGATTGTAATTTCTAGAAACTACTGTAAAAATCTACAAACTGACCATCGAGGACAATCCGGGTTGCGATTCTTGTCCCAGAAACTTTTCTAGGGTCCTTGAAGTTGAGCAGACCTTTTTGGCCTTCTCTGATTTTCTAAGGGACGGTTTTTCCCTTTACTGAGTAAATTACAGTTTGGTCCAAAATTTTTGTAAAAACTGTTAGGGGGTTGGAATAAATTTTCTAAACATATGGGGTCCACTAGCAGTTATCCCTGTCTTGAGTGGATGCATGGCGGTTGATCTCCCTCTCTATGCTTCTGCATAAAAAACATCTGCATGCTTATTCACCAACTTAAAACAAAAAAATCAAACTCTTCCTCTTCTTTAAAAGACCTTCCAGCCCAAACAAGATCTCCCTCTCCTCTTCCCCGCGCCCCTTCACCTTCTTCTTCCTCTTCTTCCACCATGAACGGCGGCTAGGGCTTAGGGCGTGGCATCTGTAACGGTGCGGGCGTGTGCAGAGCGTCACGAGCGAGGGCCTTGGAGCAGCACCACGTGCTTGTGGGGCACGACGCATCGTCGGCGCGAGGGGTGCAGATGAGGGTTTCGGTGTGGGGAGCTTGGTACGACATCGGTGCGAGGGGATTTGGAGCGGTGGCAGGGCATTTGTGCGGTAGGGACGTGCATCGTTGGCACGTGACGGAGTGCGGCACCAACAAGATGGTATTCCTCTTGCTTTCCTCCTCCATGTTTGGTTCTCTTTTATTTTGTATTCCTTATATGCACGGTCGTCTCCCCTCTCCTTCAACGCCAGTGACTCCAGGTCGACCGACGGGCGTGGGTCAACTCGAGAGAGGAGGTGATCGGTGGAGTGTGGTGTGGCAGGTCGCTCAAGGGTGGTGCGACGAGTGGCTACCCTCGGACGACGACGGGGCATCACCAAACAGTGACCACACCGGTGGTTGCAGGATGGTGGTTGGCCTTGGTCACTGCATCATGCTCATCCATACATGTACATACAGAAAAACATTATACTTGCTTGGATAATCAACTAACTATGCTACCATGCCATTATTTTTCTTGAATAATTACTTTAAAAAGACCACTATGCATGCTTAAAAAAAAATGTGCCATCATGCTTGTTCGAACAACACTGTAAAAAGTCACCAAACTTGTTGTTGTGAATGTGAAGCATGCCGCTATAGAATGCCATTGATTTTGTGTTTGGACCAACCTCCTCCAAAATTTTAAATGTTGGGTCCATGAATAAAAATTCTGATTTTTCCTTTTGATTACTTTGACTACTTTGTGCTTTTGGTGTGACGGTCCACCACGCCTTTGTTTGGACAACATGCTCATTTAATCATGATCTTGCATTTGTAGCTTGATTCTGAGTTCGAGTTTAAGGTGACCTAGGTGAGTGGGGTCGCCTCTAGCTCGTGGGTCCTAGATCGTGGGGCTAATTCACGATCTGGGGCCGCCTCTAGTTCATAGGCTCGACGTTGTGGGTCCAGTTCACGTTTTGAGGCCGCTTCTAGTTCCCGGGCTTCGGAGGAGGCGATGCTCAACATTCCTTAGGACGTAAGAAATCAAAACTTCCCTTGCTCTACTGCTTTCTTCCATGAGCATGCTATTGATTTTGCTACTCTGAATTGCATCATTAGCAGGAATCCAGCAACTTCGGGGGTCAGTTGTTGGATGGCAACCACATCTGCAACTGTGATGCTTTTGAGGTTGTGACCATGTCCACCAGGGGATCTGGTGCGGAGTCGTGCTAGAGGGAGGAGGCTACAGCTATGCCAAGATGGCAAAAGCACAAGATAAGATGAAAACGAAAAGAAAAGGAGTCGTCACCTAGTCTTTTAAGAGAAAGACAAGGAAAATCACAAACAAAGTACAAAAAGATGAATGCATGAGATGCAAATGAGAAGGCCAAATGTCTGCAAACTAGAGGATGGGTAAGGATTCCTATTACACACGGGGAAGGTGTTAGGCACCCTCGTACGCCCGAGAAACTCAGTCTTTCTAGTCCAATTTGCTTACTAAAGGCTGAATGAATGCTTACTAAGCCTAGATTGTGCTCTAATCATGCTAATATGAATCTCAAGTCAAAACTAGATGGATGTGCAAGATGGCGTGTAAAAACTACGAAGAAATTCACATGAAATAATGAAATCACAAAATATGATACAACAAAGAAAATCACATGAAATGATGAGGTTTTTGGCATGAATGGTTCGAAAAATCATACAGACCTCAAGAGAATCAAAAATGCAATCAACTCAACTCATCAGAATCATAGAAAACATTGCGGAAATCAAAATGGAAACATTGCAAAGAAGTTTGCGCAAAATAGGTAAACTGTGACATATGAAGAAATTTACATAAAATGACAGTGTTTTTGGAAAGAATAGCTTAGAAAATCGCACCAAGCTCAAGAGGATCAAAATTGCGATAGACCCAAATCATTAGAATCGTAGAAAACATCATGGAAATTTGAAAGAAAAATTGCAAAGAAATCCACGTAAAACAGGCAAACGACGACATACGAAGAAAATCACATAAAATGACAGTGTTTTTGGAAAGAATGCTTTGGAAAACCATATTGATATCAAAAAGGTCAAAAGTGGGGCCTACTTAAGTCATTAGAATCATAGAAAAAGTCATGAAAATCAAAAAGGAGAAATAATCCACAAGTTGGCTAATGTGGACCTTTTGGTCAGTTGGTGTATACCCTCAGGCAATGAAATCCAAATCAAATCAAAAAATACGAAAATATGAAATAAAAGGGATTAAATCAAATATCAGACAAAGGAATTTGAAAATGGGTGGAGAACAATCCACGGGAAAATGCATGAGATGCGGGTTTGCTCAAAATGAATGACATGACATGAAAACTAAGCAAAACGCATGAAAGTGTACTTAAATGTGTAAAAGATGTTGAGGAATGACTTAGACAAAGATTATGCATGACTTAATGCAAGAACTAACATGTATGTGTATGAACTAGAGGCACAAGGGCAATTTGGTCATTTTAAGGCCAGATGTGATAAATGCATGTATGTGGATGATGCATGGTTTGAGATATGCCAAAATGTATGTGAAATGTCAAGAAAATGTTATTTTCAAGAAAAACATGCAAAGGACAAGGTCTTAAAAACAATAAAATGATGTAAACATGGTAAAAGACAAGACCAGAAACTAAAATGCAAATTTCACAAAAGAAGGGGGAACCTGATTAAAATGTGTTCAATGCCTCTATCTTAGTGTGCAGATGATGGATTAAATGAAAATGTGGCACTGAGATGTGTGAAAATTACACCTTGATAATTTCCTGAGAGTTCATGGTTTAATGTACAAAATTCACACATAAAGTGCAAATGTGACTATAATGTGGAATTAGAGATCATTTTACAATGCAAACATGATTTTTAAATGAAATCTATGATTAAGTGCAAAATTATAAATGCAATAAGTGGAAAATGTCAAAAATAGGTGTGAAAACAATTAAAACCCTAAATGATGGATTTGAAATCAGTTTAAGGGTCTAGATGCAAATTTCCTATGCTTAGGGATTGTATGTTAGGAACCCAGGGGCCTACATGCAAAATTACAGGGCTTAAACGTGATAAAAATTAAACTTTTATGTTGATCAGTGTGATTTTGAAGTTTTACAGGGTCAGAATGCAAGTTTCACAGGGAAAATTCATTTTAAAAAAGCTCTGGGTGCAGGATGCAAATGTTCGGGACTTAGTTGCTAAGAAAATATTATTTTAGGGACTTAAATGTGAAAAAACATGTATGAATGTAATAAAGATAAAAAATTAAAATATGCAGGGAGCTATATACAATATTCATAGGAATAATAAAAGAAATAAAAAGTTATTTAAAATAATAGGGGATTAAACATAAAAATACAGGACTTAAATGAAATAAAAGGAGGATCTAAGTGTAAAAAAACCTAAACTAATGGACCTAATCTAAATTCTATCTCCTTTGAAGTTCACCGATGGATCGTCGGCGACCTCACTCTGTCGCGAGCTCCGACGACTAGCCAGAGGCATTGCGGGGGCGAAGAGGTTCCAGCGATGGCCCAGGAGGCTGGAGGGAGGCATGGCCGAGCTCTCTACCACAATGGACAGGATTAGAGAGGCTTGAGATGCCCTCCCCTTCTCTAGCTCCGGTGAGGTGGCCTGTCGGTGCTGGGGAAGACGATGACGAGGCGGCAACGATGCTCCGGTGATGACACGGCTTGAGAGGAGGTTAGAGGAGCATCGGAGCGACACGAGGAGGTTCCCTAGAGGCGACGGTGAGGTCCGGGGAGGTCTGGTGTGTTCCCCCTGTCTCCTGTGTCGGAAACGACGACGACGGAGGTATGGGTGGTGCTCCAAGCTATGGAAACACAGCGTGGTAGCTTGGAGAGGTTCATGGCGGTGTAACGAGGCTTCGGGAGGCAATCAGGAGCGATGGGAGCGTCTGGAGGGTGTCGTGGATCTCGACGGTGGCGGTCGGCGGTTGACGGAGCTGCGACGGCACTCTCAGGCATAGGTGGCCTGAAGGACCTCTCCTAAGTGTTGGGAACTCAGGGAGGAGGAGGAGGAAGAAGGAGGAAAGGCCCATGGGGCCTCACTTGAACCCAAGAGGCCACTGGCCTCGCCGGTGGTGGTGAACCCACCATTGGAGGCGGAGACGATGGCGGGCTGGGCCTGCCAACTCCGGCGAAAAGCACAGGAAAGGCTGGGAAGCTATGTAGACTCTGGACAATGACTTGAATGCAACAAGAAAGGAGATGGTTACCTGGATAAGGTTGATGTTCCTCCTGGCGTGGCGGGTCGATGGCGGTGCTCCTCTGGACCGGTGGCGGAGGTTTAGAGGCTCTAGTGTGTTGCAACAGGGTTGAAGGAGGTGCTCCGAAAGTGGGGGATCGTTGGGTAGTGTAGACACCCCATATACTTGCAGCTGGACCCTAAACCTAAACCCTAAACTATCCTAAACCCTAGACTTAGCAAACCCTAATCCAAAACCCTAAACCTAGCCTAAACCCTAACTTAAACCCTAAACCTAACCCTAAGCCATAATTCAAAACCCTAACAATTTATAACAACCTCTAATCACCTAAACAAACCCTAACCACTTTCCACTCCACCATAACAACCTCTAACCACCTAAACAAACCTAACCATTTCTCACTCCATCATAACAACCTATAACAACCTCTAACAACCCAAACAAATCTAACCACTTCCCACTCCACCATAACAACCTATAACAACCTCTAACCACCTAAACAAACCCTAACCACTTCCCACCTTCATCATAACAATTTATAACAACTTGTAACAACTTCTAACTACCTACAACAACCCATAACAAACTACCTTAACAACCTAAACAACCCAGCCATTGCAAGCCTATACATATCCCCATTTGCAAGAGAAAAAGGGGGAAGCTTGAAAAAGAGAGAAAAAATTTGGAAAAAGAGAGAAAGCTTGAAAGGAGAGTAACCAAGGAGAGATCACCAACCAGAGCAACCAGAGGAAGCTCAGATCAGTGAGGAAGCTCAGAGAGGAGGAAATTCAGAGCTTAGGCCAGCTCCGGCCACCGTCTCCGGCGAGCTCCAGTAGCCATCCCCACTGGCAGCTCAGGTATGCCACAATCAGAGCTCCTTCTTCATCCTTTTTTGTTCCCTAGTGTATGTAGGATGATTAGTCTAGGTCTTCTCTTGCTCCTCCTCCACTCTGGAAGTCGTGCAACCACTCTAGAAGCCATTGGAAGTGGGCCGCCGGACGCAGTCCTGCCGTCGTCGGAGAAGACGACCCCTGGTAGAGGTCGTCCGGGCACCTCCTTCCTCGTAGCTCTCCTTTGATCACCGGGACACCTTCCTTTCCTCCCCCATGGCCTCCAGAAGCATCAGAGCCTTTCTTCGAGCCCCGATCTTCCTCCACAGTTGACGCCGCTGGAGACGACGGCGAGCTTGATCGAGAAGAGAGCTCATGCAGCCATTCATGCTTCCAGATGGAGGAAAACTTTTCTCTCCACGCCCTCAACCCTCCAGGAACTCTGGAGCGCCGCACCATTGCCTCTAGTACCCTTTCTTCTCCGGGCCCATCGTCGGAGTTGCGACGTCGACGAGTAAGGTGGGGAAGGGAACTGGATCGTTCAACGCCCAATCCGAGCCGTTGGATTTTCTCCTTTGTCATCCTTCTTGCTCATAGGATGTTTGGATGCTAGATCAGGCATCGGGGAAGCCTTGGATGGCTTCCCAGATGGCTGTCGACGGCGAGGTACAGTCGCCAGCGGTCGTTGATCTTTTTAAAAGAAAACCTCTTTTAAAAAACGTCATTCATTTTCTTTTGTTTGCATTTGAGTCCTCTCATTTTGCATATCAGTCCCTGCATTAGTTTTTTAATCATTTTAATAATGTTTTGTTTTGGTAATTTGCAGGGTGGCCCTTATGATTTTCTTTTAATATTTCTCAGGCTATAAATTTTGACTTAAAACCCTCTGATTTAGATTTCATTCACTTTAAGTCCATAATTTGCACATAAAACCCTGAACTTCATTAAAATTGTTTTGAATGCATGATTTTCTGGCACAATTGCAAACCTAACCTTGGAAATTCATGTTTTTACTCAAAATGTGAACAGATTTTCATTTTGAACCCTGAGCTTCACTAAATTTACACTGAATGCATGTTTTTATGGCATAATTGCAAATCAGTCTTAGAAAAATTCATATTTTCATCCCTGAGTTTCTTCAAAATTATACTGAGCACATGTTTTGTTAGCAAAATTGCAGATTGGACCCTAGGAATCCTGATTTTACCAAAAATGCATAGTTTTGCACATTTAACTCCCAACTTCCTTAAAATTGCACATTTAACCCTCAACTTTCTAAACATTTTTGCTGATTTTGCCCTAGAATCTTTGCCTTTACTCAAGAGCATGTAATTTTTGCACAGAAGCCCCTGAAAGTTTACATTTTTCACTTATGCTTTCATTTTGTACGTTTTGTTACCCTTTTTCATGCATATATCCTCATGCTTATTTTCTTGCATCAAGCACGCATTCCAAATTTATGTCAAGCTTAGTCTTCGCATTATTTTCCAGATTTCTTCCTATTTTCAACTTATCTGATTTGGTTTGGATTTTCATCGCCCGAGGGCGTACATTAACAAGCTTAACAATGCCGACATTGACTTGAATGAGGATTGTTTTTCTCTCATTTAATTTTCTTGGATTTCCTAAGTTTCTGCTGTTTTGCGTGACACTTTCCGAATATTTCCGATTTTCATGACTTTCCTCATCGCTCAAGGGCGTACAGTAAAATGGCATTTTCAACGCCTACATTGTCCCTCAGATTATTTTTCCTATTATTTCTCTTTTATTCATTTCTTCTCTTTTATTTGACATATTTTCGCATTCATATTAGGCATGTGCATTTAGGGTAGACACACACACACACTAAATCATTAGCAAGCAGGAAACCTAGAAAGACTGATTTCTTCGGGCGCATGGGGGTGCCTAACACCTTGACCATGCGTAACAAGAATCCTTACCCTTTCTCTAACCCGCATTAGTTTGTGCACCACATCCATTAGGTACGGAGCGTACATGTGTTTTCTTCGCATTGATTTCTTTAGGTTTTTCCTTTGTGTTTGGTTTTCCTCGTCTTTCTAGGTAGCGAGTCCTTTTCCTTATCCTTTTCTTATCTTTCTTTGGTGTTTCCAAGTCTAGTCTCCTTCCTCGGATTCACCATCTTCGTCGTGACCATATCGAAACTTCTCATGTGTTTCCACGCACCTTGGAGTCGTGCAAGGTTCCATCAGCATGGTCACAGCCTCACAGGTTGGCTTTGGACGTGGGTTTCTGAGGCTGAAGCTCCTCTAGAAGGAGGAGAACTTTTTAGTTGGTGCCGAGGCGTTTTTAAGCGCCGGTGAATCCTCTCGGAGTCGTCGATCCTCCCTCTCGCCACTAAGGGCCACCTGATGTTTGTGTGAGCTGGAGGAGCGCGGTCGGAGATCACGGGAGTTCCGGAACGGGCACCAGAGATCGCAAAATGCTGCCAGAGATGGCACCGGAAAACTCAGGTCACTAGCGGCAGTTGGAATTATTTTTGCTCTTTCCTAAGTATTTGATTAAAGGCTTAAATGGGTTGCATTGGGCTGAGTTAGGCCTAGGGTTTGGGCTTTGTTTAGGGTTTTCTTTTTTGTTTTTGTTTTTGGAATTTTTAAGGATTTTAGGGTTTTGATATTTAGGTTTTTATTTGAGTTTTGTGATTTGAATTAAATTTTTGATTTTGTGACTTAAGGTTTAATAAATTGGTTTCAAATTAGGGTTTTTTAGGTTTTTAATTTCTTTGGGGTTTTTAGGATTTTAATTATTTTAGGGTTTTAGGTTTTTGGATTTTAATTAGCATTTTGAATTTAATTAAGTTTTTTGGGTTTTAATTAAGGTTTTTAGTTTAATTTGAGTTTTTGTGTTTTAATTAGAGTTTTAATTTAGGGGTTTTAGATTTTGATTAAGGTTTTTAGTTTAATTAGTGTTTTTTGAATTTTAATTAGGGTTTTTAGTTTTCATGAGTGTTTTTATTTTAATTAGGGTTTTGAGTTTAATTTAAGGGTTTTGAATTTTAATTAGGGTTTTAGGTTTAATTAATTAGGATTTTTCTGAACTTAAGTGGATTAAAGTTTTGTGTTTGAGTTTTAATTTAGATTTAATTAGTTTTTTACTTGACTTAATTAGGGATTTAGTTTAAATTGTGGTTTAATTGGTTTTTATTAGGGCTTTGACTTAGATTTTGACTTCATTAATTTTGCTTGATTTTTGTTTGGATTAGGGTTTCTTTTTAATTAGATTTAATTTTTTAATGGATTTTATTATGTTTTACTTGATTAGGGTTTTAATTTGGATTTTAAATGGTTTAAATGGCTTTTGACTTTAATTAGGGTTTTTATTTGATTAATTAGGGTTTTAAATGATTTAAATGGATTTGACTTTAATTAGGGTTTTTATTTGATTAATTAGGGTTTTCACTTGATTAATTGAATTTTAATTGGATTCTAAGTAACGAAATCTCTACTCTATGGGGAGAATTGCCTCTATGCCGTAAACCAACGAGTATAGGGTTGCCCCTGTAGAAGTCTGAATAGATGTTCTATAAGCCCATAATACGTAGGGGAGCTGGTCATGCCAGTCTCGATGTGTCTCTGCCATCTTCTCTAAAATCTTCGTGGGGTTCTTGTTGGTGGACTCCACAGCGCTGTTCATCTGCAGGCGATACAGGGAAGATCTGTGATGCTTGATGTGGAAGCTTTGCAAGAAATCCTCCACCCTCCTTGCTATGAAGTTTTTCCCATTGTTGAAGATAAGGGCGTGAGGAACCCCGTACTGGGCTACAATGTTATTCCGGATAAACTTCTTTGTAGCCACGACACTGACTACCTTGTAGGAGGTCGCTTTCATCCATTTGGTATAGTAGTTGATTGCCACTAAGATGAAGTAGTGCCCATTGGAGACTGCGGGATGAATGGCTCTGATGACGTCAATACCCCATGTTGAGAAGGGCCAAGGTGCGGACATATTATGCAGTTGATGAGGGGGAGCGTGGATCAGATTCCCATGGATTTGGCAGTTGTGGCACCTTCAGACAAACTGACAGCAATCCGCTTCCATAGGCGACCAGCAATAGCCTTGCAACATAATCTTCTTGGCCAATAGGATCCCATTCATGTGTGGGCCACATACTCTGGCATGAATCTGTAGCTTCAGGGTATCGGCCTCGTTTCTGTCTACACACCTCAACAACATCTGGTTGTAGGATCTTTTATATAAACGGCCACCTCTAAGCACATACTTTGATGCAAGCTACTGCATGGTCTTCCTGTCAGTAGCGGGAGTATCAGGCAGGAGGCTTCCAGTTTGCAAGAAAACCTTGATGTCGTGGTACCAGGAAAGCTCTTCGAGTGGATCAGCTTCTTTAATGTTTATGTGATACACGGGGTAGTCCACTCGGGTCACCGATACGTCCACCACGTGGTCGTCCGGTATGGACATCCACGATGCCAAAGTTGCTAGCACGTCTGCATATGTGTTCTTGGCTCTATTCATGAAGGAGAAGGAAAGGTCCTCGAATTCTGCCATGAGTTTTAGCAGATATGAGTGGTAAGGCACCAGTTTCGGATCTTTTGTCTTCCAACTTCCGTTCACCTGGGATATGATCAGCAAGGCGTCATCGTGGACCTGTTGTTTTCGTACACCATGCTCTAATGTAGCCTGTAGGCCAACGATGCATGCTTCATATTTGATTAGTTCATAATGCATACATATTTTATTCTCATATTTATCTATTTTTTTACATAAATAATGCTACTCAAGGTGTTTTATGCAAATTGTGCAGGAACTTAGGAAAAACAGGGGAAAAAGAATAATTGTGTTAGAAAAAGAGGATAGACATGCATGGAAAATTCTAGAGCCACATCAAGAGATCAATACAAGATTTTTAACATATTGAAATATTGGGATAAGCATGAGCTAATACAGCAACTAAATTCAACGATGATCCGGGTAATCAAGGCACCTAGCAGGCGTCCAGATGACAATCCGGCGCCTCCCAGGCGCCTAATCAGAAGCAAGATGACCCGGTCTTAGATGCAGTTGAATTGTACTTGAAAATATCTTGTATTTAATTTTGAAAATGTAATTGTGATGTCGGATTTATCTCTGACGTAAGCAAGTCCTTGTATGTCTATAAAAAGGACCCCTGGTGTAGATCTAGGAGATCCCGATTGAGGTTTTAGACACTTTTATCTTTTTGTATTTTGGAGGACTCTGAAGAGCAGTTGTAATTCCATGTTCATTTTAATAAAAAGAAACTTCTTCTTACATTTTGTCTTCCATTCCTCCTTCCCCCTTCTCTTTTATTTTTACATTTAGTGTAAGCATGGTAGGCTAATTTTCTAGATCTAGGATTGAGATGAAGTTCATGTGATATTAGATGTTATGATTAAATTGCTCTATTTTTTCTCTTTATGCTTATTGCTATGATCATGTGAACTGGATGTATATTGCATAATTTCCTTATAAAATTGATAAACTTTGATAGATTAAGATTGTGATTCTCTTTTTAGTCTATACTTAGGGAAGATTAGAATGAGGACTATGTGTATAATCGTAGTTTCTTCATAGTTCATTGAATTTAACTTGGTTTGCATGTTTTTATTCTTCGACTTGATAGTCTTTGGTGCATTGCATATAGATTATGCTTGTTAAGATAAGAATCATTGAATCAAATTATTTAGATCAATCGAAAAACATAGAGTGGATTTAATCATGCATTTATATTTACATGAATGGATTCGAAAATCCTAGCTCTTCATTTATTTTGAATTTCTCTTAAGTGTTTATTCCTTGATTAACATCTCTCAATTTTCATCTCAATAATTAATAATAAATTTTGATTCTAAAGCACTTTTCTCTATGGAATTCGACCCGTATTTGCCACGAACTACATAGTATGCCGTGCACTTGTGGTTATTAAAATAAAATACATCAATATTTTGCCTCATTGTTGGTGCACTGGAATGACTTCTTCTTGGGAAACGAGATGAATTGTCCTTGCGACGTTGCCAAAACTGCCCCGATGCCCTGGCTTTTCTTGTTTACTACTCCGTCAAAGTAGAGGCACCACTGCTTTTGGTTTTCTGACTCCTCAAGTCTCGAATCATCCATGGCGAACAATATGTCTTCGTCGGGAAACTAGGTCTGTAAGGGTTGATACTCTGGCAAAGGCAAGTCAGCTAGGTGATCTGCTAAAGTCTGTCCCTTCACTGATTTTTGCGTTACGAAGGTGATGTCATATTGGGATAACAAAACCTACCACTTGACGCATCTGCCTACCAGCGTCGGCTTTTGGAACAGGTACTTCATTGGTTCATGCCGATACAACAGTAAGATCGGATACACCATCATGTAGTGTCGCAGGCGTTAGGTGGCCCAGACAAGGGATAAGCAAACTTTCTCAATGGTGGTATATCTGGCTTTATAATCGTTGAACTTCTTGCTCAGGTAGTATACAGTCCTTTCTTTGCGGCCTATTTTGTCATGCTGACCCAATACTATACCCATGGAGTGCTGTGTAATTGATAAATAGAGGAGGAATGGTCATCCCGGCGTCGAGGGAACTAGGATTGGCGGCCTGGCTAACAACTGCTTGATCTTGTCGAAGGCGGCCTAACATTCCACGCTCTAGGTGATCTGAGCATTCTTCCTCAGGAGCTTAAAGATCAGTTCACATATGGAGGTGAGTTGGGCGATGAAACAACTGATGTACTATAAGCACCCTAGCACGCCTCGAACCTCTTTCTCTGTGGTCGGAGGGGGCATGTCGAAGATGGCTCTCGCTTTGTTAGGGTCGACCTCGATCCCCCTCTGGATGACTATATTGTGACACTTGGGCCTGATTATCCATTTTAATGGTAAACCATGTAATTAATTGTAATATAGCATAAATAGTTTATTAATGGATAATCTTTTTTTCCTTGTGATTGTGAGGATTTGGTTGGCTTACTGTGCACCTAGTTGTGATTTGGGACTAATGTGAAGTCTGATTTGGGGATGCACAATCTCCTCGATTTGTGTGCCCATTCTTTTTTCTTTTCTTCCTTTCCTTTTTCTCTCATTTCCCTCACGAGCCACCGTCTCCGTCTTCCTCTCTCTTCTTCTTCTCACGACCCGTGCCATTACAGGAGCTGCCTGTGCCTCCCCGTTCCCTCAGACATGAGGGCGATGAGATGGGTAGCCGGCGCGATGTGGGGAGGAGGAGATAAAAAGGGACAGAGGCAGGCGGAAGAGGAGGAAAGGAGACGCGAGAGAAAAGAGGGAAAGGAAGATAGGGGCGCAAGCGAGAGCAGGAGAACTGAGTTGTGGTCCGCTGGTGGGGAGAAGCTTGGCTGGGGCAAGAGCGGCTCACTGGAGTTGGGAGAGCTCGTCGAAGGAGGTACGCAACCCTTATTCCTCCTTTTTCCTCTTCATTTTCAATAATGTATAAATTACATGGAAATGAGAATAAATGCATGTAAAATCATAGAAAAATAATAGAATGGTTGGAAATGTGTTGAATAGCATGAATATGTAGATATCATGCGGTTAGGATGGAAATTTGTAGGGTTATATGAGATTTAGGGATGCATGCTATAGTAGTCGTTAATGAGCTTCACCCCTTTATGATTTTTGTATGAGTTGCATGATGAATGGATTGATGATTGGTTTGAGGGGTTTTGAAGTAGACTCAAGGGTCTACACCTCATGATTTATTTGCATTTTATGATGTATGTTTGAGGGATCCGCTGGAGGCTCCTACTTCCGATGAAACGAGTGATTGTTGGCAAGGGTCGTATGCAGAACATGGGAGATTCGGCATGTCAAACTGGGTTCGGCATACCGAATCCCTGTTAGTTTGAACAGAGGTGTCCAGTTTGGTAGATCGAAACCTATCGGTCGACCGAAATAGGAGGTTTCAATATACCAAAAATATTTAGTATACAGAACCAGTGATTTTTGGTATACGGAATTTTAATTCTGTCTGTCGTTTTCATCCCTTGGCCTATATGAATAAATGGGCATAAATGATGAAAATAAAAGGTCTTAAATGGACAATGAGCATGTGTAACCATACCGACGGGGGTGGCCACAAATAGGTGATATGTGTGCCCAAAAGCGGCAAAGCCACGACAAAAAGAAAAGGGGAAAAAAGAAAATGCAAAAATGCAGGAGTCGCCACTTAGTCTATTATGGAAGACGAGGAAAACCATAAACACATGAAAAATCATGCAAACAAATAAAAAGGGGGCTGCGCAAACCAGAAATGCGGGTAAGGATCCCTGTTACGTACGAGGAAGGTGTTAGGTACCCTCGCACGCCCGATAAATCAGTCTTCTAATGACTTCTCTTTTGCAAATGAAATGTCAGCTTTTCAGCCTTTTGTTGTACGCCCGAGGGCGATATGCCATGCTATGCTTAGTGCCTTACGCTAATAGGTGCATGATGTGCAGGGGTGTGTCCTATTGCTCAGAAATATCGCTCGTGTGCCGGGCCAAGAGTTGATGCAAGAATATTGCATAATAAGATCAGAGATTTAATATCTTGTGCGATTTATCATCCTTGCTTTCTACATGCCTAAATGCAAGCTAAGATGCAAGAAAACTGTTGAAAAACGGAGGTGTGCCTTCCTAATGCATCAAGGAAGAGAAGCAAATCGGGTCGAGAAAGCAAGCAAAACATATGAAAAACATGCTGTGTGCTACTGAAAACAGGCCACTGCGCTTGTTTGGTGCGCCAGATTGGTGCGTCAGTCTGGAACGCCACCTATGTGCGTCTAGGTGGGCCAGTAATGTATGCAGAGGCAAAACAAAAAGCCAGGCAAAGCAAAACATCAAAGGGTGTACTCTGGAAAAGCATGCAATAGAATCATTCTGGAGAAGTTCGGAAAACAAGCCCTGAAAGAGTTAAAAATGCAAATGCAATGCAATGACCTTGAGCTCAAGGGCTAGAAGCCTCACACAAGATCTCGTCTATTTGAACTACATGCAGAAAGCATGATTCAGCCAGGCCTCTGGATCATGGACTGATACACATGATTCTCACAAGGGAGTAAGGTGCAATCAGCCTACCAGATTCAGCCTGGAGCTGAATAACAAAACAAAGAAAACCAATAGAAAACAGTCTGATCAAATGCTGAAAACATGCAGGTGGCATCTTGACAAACCAGAGAATCAATCAAAAAGAAATAAGCTCAAAACTCTGCGATAAAACCATGCAAGTATGGTGCTAAATGCAAGTGCACTGATATCTGGCCAGTCTGGCGAGCCTGCTGTGTGCGCCAGACTGGTGCGCGGGTTGGGTGCGACTAGGATGTGCGCCCCACGGAGTCTGCATCAGACTGTGACCTGATCCAGAACCCACCCAGCAGAGATACACGGAGGATTTATGCAAGTGCTAAAAGGATTATGCCATGATAAAAACTAGAAAACATGCTGCGAGTGCATAGGGACAAGAATCATCATGAAAACAAAGCATTTGAGGCCAAAGCAAGTTGGTGGGTTCATGCATGAAAACGTGTGAAATACTTAAGAACAAGCATGATCTGGATAAAACGAATCAAAACATGTGTAAATGATGATTAAATGCGCATGCTTCTACGTGCGAGGGCATACATGGTGCATGGCAAAACACTATGTGCAAGGAAACAATAGCTCATGTAGATTTCATGCTAGAAATGTAAACATAGATTAACATGGAGATTATTGGCATAGAATGCGAGCATGTTATCATAAAAACTTCATAAACATGGAACAAAACAGATCATACATAAGGTTTTAAGCATGTTTTATCAAGTTCTGAAATGATATTTAGAAAATAAAGAGGAGGTAGAAAGCCTACCTCACAAAGTGTTCCTTCTTGCAATATCAGAGATGAGAAGATCCTTGTTGCTTTGGAAGGCTCTAGGATGCAAGGGGGTGCTCCAAGGAATGAAAATAAGCTGCTGGACTGGTGGAGGGACTCGTGCAGAGGTCGGGCTTTAGAGCATAAAATGGCTGGTTGCAAGGTTTCTACTCAAGATTCTCAGCTCTCAGGATTTTTCCTCTCCTCCATGGCTACCTATGGGGGTCCTTTTATAGGGAACTCTCAGGGGTAACTTACGGGAATAAGGAGAGCCTCACAGATGAAGAGTCTGGAAGATTCCATGGCATATTCGCTGTTGGAGGTAACAGCCAAGGAAGGTGGAAAGCCAGCAGTCGCAGCCTGCGCTAGGGATGTGCGCTAGGGATGTGCGTTGGCTAAGTGTGCCACCTATGTGTGCTAGGGAAGTGTGCTAGGTTGGTGTGCTAGGTTGGTGTTCTCCCTTATTGGTCTGGTTTCTAAATTGGGCTGCAGGCTTACTACGGGCTTAGGGATGATTCAAGGATCAGCCACATCCAAAGCAACAATTGGAGCCTCATCAATGAGCTACCTCAAAATCGGGGTGTCTACAGCATGTGTTAATGGTGTTTTCCCCATGCAAATGTCATGGAGGAATATGGAACCCAAATAAGTGTATTTGGGAATGGTTTGGGGGTTTAAGACCCTAAAAATGAATAAAAGTAATTAAGTGTATGGTTTTGAGTAATTTTGGGTATGAGACCCAATTTATGATTTAAAAAGCATGGTTTTTCATGAATTAAGTTGAGACCCCAAAAGAGGGTCAAGTGTTGCATGGGAAAAGATTCCTGCCACCAAGAGAATGAAATGGGAATAGTTTTGAAAAGGAAAACTTAAAGAGTTTTGAAAATAAAACACAAGTAATGTGTTAAGAAACCACGAGGGTTTGTGTCAACAATGTGGTAGGAGTATGAGACTCCAATGAAACCAATTGTCAGATACAACTGTGGTTGTCGAGCTTGAGACGGTGTAGGCTGAGCCTGGGTATGTGGGCCTAGGTGTTCGGGTCACCGAGCTCGTGATTGTGTAGGTTGGGCTTAGGAATATGAGACCTAGGTGTCCAAGTCACCGACGGTGTAGGCTGAGCCTAGGTTATTGAACCTAGTTGTTCGGGTCACTAATGGGATGTCAGATAAAGATGTATCCCCATGCTTTTGAAATGAAATTGAGACCGATTCGTCGGGGTGGTGGCATCCCGCACGGGGAATTTCACCGCGACAGTGCAGAGAGGTAGGGGAAATGGTGTCCTCACCTACTGCTTGTGTGCTTGGTTACCCCTGTTCAAGGTAACATCAATAAAGAAAAGTGGAAATGAATAAGAAAGTGTGTAGTTTTGTGAAAAAGAAAGAAATATTGTTTGGCTAGGATTGAACTTATGAATGGTTCTAAAATCCTAGAAATGAAAATGAATTGTGTTTTAACCAGTTACCAGCTAATGTTTGTGATTTTGGTTTTGAGCCCAAGAGGCATGGTGTTTTAGACTAGATCTGGTCGAAAATATGGATTTCTTAGATTATGAGAAAGGTTTTGAAAGTATAAAATGGAAAGAAAAGATGAGTTTTGGGAAAAATATGGTTTTGGAGACAATTTCCAAATTTTTTAAAAAGAAAAGGAAAGTGAATTTTTAGAAAAGCATAGTTCTAAGAATAGATTCCCAAGTGATTTCAAAGGAAAAAGGAAATAATATTTTAAAATTGGATTTTCAAAAGAAAACCAAGTTTTATAAATTAAAAGTTGAATTTTTGGCGCTTTTGCCGGATTCTGTTGCTTGTGTGTTTGGGGCGCGTACTGAGTGACTTAGATGTCACTCATGCGTGCTTTGTTTGGTTTTTAGGTGCAGATCATGTGCAGTTGAGTTTCGGTGCCGGAGTAGGAGCTTCTAGCCGCACATCGTTTCTTGGAGGTGAGCCTTAGTTACAGTTATTTAATTTTACTATAATTAGTGTAATTTTACTTATGATACTGTGATCTTGGTAGCGTGCCAGGGATCGAGGCATTACAGAGTGGTATCAGAGCCAATGTTACACCTTGTACACCAGCTTGGTGATGTCCGGTCTAGTGACTCCCTAGGACTGCACAATAGAGAATCGTGCACTTGAATTTTTAGTTGTTGTGTTTTATTATGCTAGTAGAAAGATGTCTTGTCGAGGCCGTAGTCGTAACAAGGCCCCAGCACTCGACTTCGAGACAAGAGAGGGCAGCACGTGGAGAGGTATTGTAACCATGCCGGCGGAGAGATCGCAAAGAAAATGCGAAAAGTCGGCAAAATCACGACGGAAAAACAAAATAAAAAGCAAAATGCAGGAGTCGCCACCTAGTCTATTATGGAAGACGAGGAAAACATAAACATGAAAATCATGCAAAACAATAAAAAAGAAAAGTCTTCGAAAACCAGAAATGCGGGTAAGGATCCCTATTACGTACGAGGAAGGTGTTAGGCACCCTCGCACGCCCGATAAAATCGGTCTTCTATGATTTCTCCAATGCTTATGA
>JAMKQA010015984.1:0-24608 GCA_024699735.1 Posidonia australis
ATGTCCTCGTAAAGTCCTCGCTAATATATTGCGAGGACTATTGCGAGGACATGTCCTCGTAAAGTCCTCGCTAATATATTGCGAGGACATGTCCTCGCAATGTGCTCGGTATAAGTCCTCGCAAAATCTGATTTTTCTAGTAGTGATGTTAACTTCGAATGTCTCACCTGGTTTATTGGTTGACTGTTTATCTAAATTGAAAATATTGAGTGTGATAGTCAGATCTCCATAATTCAACCTCATAAATCCATTTCGACAATTGATTAGGGCATTGGTTATAGTTAAGAAAGGTTGACCTATGATAATTGGGATTTGACCTTTAAGGTTAGTCAAGGGTTTGGTCTCCAAAATTATGAAATCCATAGGATATACAAAATTACCAACCTTAATCAGAACATCTTCGACCATTTCTTTTGGCATCTTAATTGATCTATCAACCAATTGCAATATTACCCTAGTTGGTTTCAACTCGCCTAGCTCTAATTGCTCGTATACCAAATATGGCAATAGATTGACATTAGCTCCAAGATCTAGCAAAGCCTTATCGGTTTTTATGTTACCTATGGTGCATGAAATTATAGGACTTCCAAGGTCCTTATATTTCATAGGTAACTGATTCATTAAAATGGAATTGACATTGGTTGTTAGAAAAGCTTTTTTAGGCACACTAGTGGTTCTTTTTTGAGTGCACAAGTCCTTAAGGTATTTGATGTATGTAAGGACTTGTTGGATTGCGTCTAAGAGAGCAATGTTTACCTTAACCTGCCTGAACACCTCTAATATCTTTTCCATTTGGGTAGATTCCTTTTTTTTTGCCTATTTGGAAATGGGGCAATGAGTTTCTGTATAGATTCAACAGATGATTTAGAAAAAGGCTCAACATGTTTGTTGGGTCCTTCAAAACTTGCAGGTTCCTCAAACTGACTGAATTGGATTGAATTAATGTAGTTGAGTCAGAATGTGAGTCCTTCTGAATCCTAACAGCATGATTAGGCATGACAACATGGTTGTCTACCTGTCTTCCAGATCTCAATGATACTATTGCGTTAACTTGGTTGACCTGGTCGTCTTGAATTACATGAACTTGCCCTTGATTTTGATTTTGAGTTTGACCTCTAGGATTTGGTACATGCTGACTTGGGAAGGTTTCTTTCTCTCTTCTTCCTACCAACGTGGTTAGCTGACTCAATTGCATCTCGATTCAAGATATAGCTTATGTATTAGCAGTTATGTTGGTGTTTGTTTGAGAGTTGACATTGAGAAGGACTTCCACGCCTTTCTCTAGAGTGCTCAGTTTTCTCTCAGTCTCATTAAACCCTGGAGGTAGATTGGGTTGTGATCCTGCATTAAAGTTCTGTTGGAAGGCTTGATTTGGCCTAAAATGATTTGAGTGTTGTTGTTGGCCCTGGGAGAAAGTAAAATTATTGTTTCCCTAATGAGATTGCTAGTTCCAAGACAAATTAGGATAATTTCTCCATCCTGGATTATATGTTGGGGTATATGGGTCATTTCTAGGCCTGACAAAGGCTGCATTTAGTTGTTCAAGTTCAAAATTGGATTGAGCACCCACAGAAGGATACTCTTTCATCACATGACCCATTATGTGGCAACCTTTACACCAAGGAACCTGATCAGACACATGGTTCACTTGGACTTTCTCTATCATTTGTAGAACCTCTAACCTACGAGTTAATGTGTTGAATTTGGCTTCAATGACTATAGAAGACTTTATGGAGTGAATACTCTCTTTAAAAGGTGTAGGTTTATCAACTATTTGATCATTTGTACTCTCCCACTGCATCGTTTTCTCAGCCAATTCTCCTAAAAATTCCCATACTTCATCGTCATTCTTTTTCATGAATGCTCCTTGACACATAGATTCAAGCATGGTCCTAGTGGAAATATCTAAACTCTCATAAATTATTTGGCATAGTCTTCACTTTTCTATTCCACAGTATAGACACTAGACTAAGAGATCTTTAAATCTATCAAGATACTTTCAGAAAGACTTACCAATCTTCTGTTTAGATAAATTAATTTCACTTCTGAATTTGATGGTCTTATGAATTGGATAGTATTCCTTAAGAAATGCAGTGCAAAAATGGGCCCAAGTAGTAATTGAATTAGTGGGTAGACCATAAGTCATTTTTTAGTGTTGTCTTTTAATGCAAAAATAATGAATCTTAACTGGACTGCATTATCAGACAACTGCTGTAACTTCATTATACTACACACCTCCTCAAATTCATTGATGAACTAGTAGGTATCTTCAGATTCTAAACTCGTAAACCTAGACAATTGACTAATATAATCGGATTTAAATTCAAAATTATTGTCATTGGTCTATAAGTGTCTAATGCAAGATGGTTGTGTAGTTCTAACTGGGTAACATCTGGCTTCCAAGGCTAGAGGTGGGTTGTGGATTTTGTCAGCCATTTTAAAATCTTTAGGTTCAACATGAGTTAGACGATGTGTTAAATCACGAATCCACACTCGCATGCACAATAGAGACTCTGATTTTTTTTAATGAAAAAAATGAAATGAAAATTGAAGAAATGAGAAGATAAGAGGAACAAATAGATGAATAGATGAAAGATAGAGGAGAAAAATGCCTAATCTAAGCACACAAGTCATACAAATCCTAATTCTATGGTTGACCTAAAATCTAGATAGCTCCTAACTGTTAAGTTAACCCTTGAGATTCTCAAATCAAAATTCTTTGACCTAATTGGTCATATTAGTGGAGTAAAGTAGGAGGCTCCCCATGCTTAAACAATGGATTTAATTAAATAACCACTTTGTCCTTTAAGGCTTAGCCTTTTGAACCACTTTTCTAGACACCAAGTAGGAAAAGAATTTTAAATTTTGAGTCAACCTAAGGCTCTCTTATCCTATTGAGCTTGAATCCTAGGGGCCAATTTCTACTTGATTTTAATTTAGGCTTAGGTCAATACTTAATGTTTTTTCTTGTTGTTTATGGACTAAGGAAGGGTGATGAAATCCCCATCTTATCTTGTGCTATAGGTGTTGCCTTTAGGTACTTTGAAATGATATGCAACAAACAATTATACTCAGACAAATTGTTTTTCCTACTAACTATATGCTCCAAGATGCTAAGAACCTAGTAAAATAACACGTACCTTTTCCTTCAGCAATTTTCAAAATAAATTGGCAAGAAATAAAAAATGATCTTCAATGTACTCTATATGATGTATGCCCTTAAGAACAGGTTTCTATTTTGTCATGAAAGATTTTTATTGGGTTCAAGTTTATATTCGACTTTTAAATTAGTGATTGAGAAAAAAAAGAAATCGAAGCAAAATATAAACCTTAGATTAGGATTCTAGAAAAATCCAAAAAAAAAATATTTGAATTAAAATATAAATGGAAATCCATGACCTGGGCGCCCATGAGGCGCTGGAAGACCAATCTGCTGCTTGGAAGGTGCCTTGTTTTGCTCTGATTTGGATTTTCTTGTTGGCCTTGCTCTTCTGGATCTTAAAAATATCTCTGAAAATAAATGAAACGAAGTAGATGCTTTTTTGTTAAACAAAAGAAAAGAAAGGAATAACTGACAATAAATCAATGTTAAAACACTATTCCCCGGCAATGGCGTCAAAAACTTGATGTGTTCGTTTTAATTACTGTAAGTATATATCATTCAATGTAGTACGTCGATAAATACAGGTTGATCTCATAGAGAGTGTTTTAGAATCAAAGATTTATTACCAATTATTGAAAAAGAAAAGTTGAGAGAGTTGATATGAAAAGAAAAGTTTATCACTAGATTATTAGAATGTTATTAAATGAATTAAAACCTAAGGTATCGAATCTATTTATATAGAATTAAGAATGCATGATCATGTTTATTCCCTTCCTCTCTATTGATCTAAATAACTTGATTTAATGATTTTTATTCACACAAGAATAAACTATATGTTAAAATACGCATCATAGAATATTAAGATTAGGAGTAAAAATACACAAACCAAGTTAAATTAGATGATATATGATGAAATCGAGATTATATAAACAATCCCTAATTAAATCTTCCTTAAACATAGACTAAAAGGATAAATTCAATGTTAGACTATTAAGTTTATCGATTCTATTAGTGATTTATGTAATATATATTCAATCCATATACTTATTGCATAAAGCGCAAAGAGAAAAAGAAGAATACATGATTACATATCTCAATTTAAATAAATTTTATCTCTACCTTAGATGTAGAAAATTAGCGAAACATGATTATACGAAGCCTTAAATTAAAAGAGAAAGAAGAAGGAGAAATGGAAGACATAATGAAAGGAAAAAAATAATTTTAATAAACAGAACCTGGTTATAATGTTGATCTTCTAGATCTTCCAAAATACAGAAAGGAAAAGTGTTTAAAACCTAAATTGAAGCTCCATAAATCTACAGAAGGGGTCCTTTTATAGGCTTATAAGGACTTACTTACGTCAGAGACAAATCCGGATACAAAAAATTAATCTCGAATTTTGAATACAAGATATTTATAAGTGAGAATCTTATTCAAAGAAGATCAAGTCAAAAGTATCTGGTCCGGGCATTAGGAGGCGTATGATTTGCATCTAAGTACTTGGGAGGCGTCCATGTCATCCAGGATCTTCTCTAACATTTTCCACTTATTGACTGATATTTTACCAATACTTAGGTACATGGAAAATGTGTGTTTGACCTCCTGACGTAGCTTTAGAATTTTCTATACAAAAATCTCTTCTTTTCTGGTATAATTATTCTTTTTTCCCTTTATTTTTCGTAGATTCTTTCTAAGTCCTTAGGTTCTGTAAAATTTACACAAAACAACTCGAATAATATTATTTATATATAAAATAAATAAATATGGAAATAAAATATGCATGATTTATGATTTAATTATTCTCGTCGCTAGTTCTTGGAAACAACATTAAAACCCTCACAATTGAGTACAAAATTTAAAACCATATAGGTTTTTTTTAATGATTTGGAGACATAGAGTTAGGATACAAGACATGGATGGAGGAGAACCCTACTCGCTGGAGGATGTGAGAAAATCCCTTGTACAAACGGGTAAGAGAATCCCATCATATGTTGGTGAGTCTCACCACATTTACTAAAATTTACTAATTTATTTAACATCTAGAAAGTTCACCTATTGCACACCTAGAGCATGGCTCGACTCCATGCCCTACATCTTCCACAGTGAAACACTTGCATAGATTTTCATTGGGATGCCATCACTATAAAAATACCTATTTTACCTGAGGATTATTAACAAGAATTGTCGAGTATTGTACTTATTTTTGACTCGGTAAAAATCACTGAGTTTTGCTGACAAGTATAAGGGTTTACACAAATTTGACTCGGTATAAGGCTTTTCTGGATTTTTTGCCTCTCTTTTGCATTCTCTCCTCCTCCCTCTCAAGAATGGGGCACAACAACAACATTGGTGTTGACCTGCATGTGGCTGTGGGCATCGGTGTGGGCGTCAATATCAGCATTGGCGTCGATGGAGCGTCCACAAGGTGGTTGATCGACAGATGTGCTTTGTTTTCTCCTCCCTTTCTTTTCAACTTTGTCGTCAGGACTAAATAGTCTGTGCGAGCAGAGGTAAAGATTTCCAGTATGTTTTTTCTCATATGCAATGCCCCATCGACAGATTAGTTAGCGGGGTAGATTTTCCTAATTTGATCGATGGATATTTTTTCTTTTTGTATGTTTTTTTCTTAATTATTTTGTTTCTATGAGACCATTTTCTTTTAGTTGATTTTATTTTTTATTTATTTTGTGACCATATGGTTCTATTATATCCTTCTTCTTTTTTGCAAATCATCTGATTTTTTTCCTTTTTGATATATATTTTAATATGCTTTTATTTCTTCATTATTTTGTGAATTTATTAATTTATTGATCAAAAAAATTTGATTTCTAGTCTCACTAGTGTGCTACTTTTATTAGTAATTACACAAGTTCATACTACCTTTTTTTTGTTAAATTATTGTTGGAAAACCTTGAATTTAAGTTGGTTTCTGTCCAATAAACATACAATACTGAAATTCTTGACCATTTTTCATTAATAGTTGGGAAGACTTAATGTGGATGTATTCATTTAACCTGACCAAGTGACCTAAAATTGGTTTCATCATATTCATTTAAAAATGTATTTAAATTGAGATGCCCTACAAATAAAGTACGATTATGCAGTGAATTAGATGATTTCTTTCACTTTTTGAGGATTTTTAGTAGGTTAGAGGCTTTTTCTGATTAATTGTATGCTTTAGAAACTGGTATATTATCATCCTAGTCCATGTTTGCATTGTCCTTGCTAAGAGATGAACTTTTAACAAGCTTAGTTTAATAACTTTGCTCTTAATCTTCTGATTGTATCCTGTTTCTCTGTTGTTAGTCTGATGTTGAGTTTTGATACACAGAGGCTCTCTCTGTTGTTCTATGACTTGGTTAGATATATAAAATGGATTAAAGTTGTTGAAATATTTAGCACTTAATTTTACACCAGCTCAATTTGGTGATCTTGCTCTTTTCGTACGTTCTGCTGGTGAAAAAAGTTTAGAGTATAAAACATAGTTTTACTTGTGAATCAACAAATTTGGTTTTCCATCCTATTTTTTTTTATATAGACAATTTCTAAAATTGGTTGTTGCTGAATGTTGCAAGGGGATCGATCACCAAGTCTTCTTGTGGAAAGTTTTTTTCTGAATGACTTCGCCAACATGAAGTAATTTTCTTGGTTCCTAAGAATCCTCAATGATTAGTCACCAGTACCAGTTGCGTTATGTACTAATCTACCTTGTGTGATTTTACCAAAAGTACTTTGATTAAGAATTTAGTATTGATTCTCATATTTTAGTACTTAACTAGAATTTGATGTTGGAGGTAAGAGCTCTATGAGCAAAATTTTTCTCTTGTTTTCCATTGGTACGATTGGGGATAGAGATAACTATGAACGACATCAGTGGAAAACAAGAGAAAATTTGTTCAAAGAAGAAAAGCGAGGTCATAGCTAATTTTACCGGTTAATCATCATAGGAAAAAAAAACTTGAACCTCTTGACAAACAACTTGGCTGAATTTGCAAACTAAGTGGTTAATTATTCTCTTGACATTGTTTTAAGTTTTATATTTATGTACAATAATATTATGAAGTGTAATTAAGTTGTTATTAAAATCATTGTAGTTTTCGTCTCTTCTTGAAAATCTCTACTCAAGTAGTATAACTCCAAATGTACTTCTTTGCATTACAACTTGTAACTGTGTGAGTTCTTTGTAAAATCCCAAGGTGTGATATGTAGCTGAATCACTCGTTTCATGGAAACATTAAGTACCATGTAGTGCATAAAGAAACAAAACAAACGTAGAAAATACATCAGTACAAACATAGAACACAAGAGACCAACAAAAAGAGACAGAGTAACAGATAGCTGGTGTCACTTTCTCAGTATAATAAAAAATGATATGTCATTAGAAGAAGTCATCGACACCGCCGTCGAGGTGGAAGGACGATGCGGCCGAGGCAGGGGTGGAGAAGCGGATGGACCCGTCGTCCATGGCCGCCACGACATCCCTCTGGCGAAACCCCAACCTGCTCCCCTCCTCCTGGTTCGAGATCCGCCTCTTCTACGTCTGCATCACCCCCTGCGCGCCCGACCTCGTCCCGCCCCACCAATCATGAATGGGAGAGGCTGTATCAGTACGAGATACCCGTGCTCTCGAGAGTACGCCCCGATGGCACCGAGGGTATGTGTGATTTTCACTGCTATGGCGATCGGTCGCTCTGGTCCTACCTCCGGTCGTCGTGCAACTGAGCCCTCACCGTACTACCTCCGGTCGTCGTGCAAGGCTCCTCCTTCTACTGAGGCCCTCCCGGTGAGCCTAGCGACCGACAAAACTCGCCATCGGCCGGTAACACATTTCCCCTCTTACTCTTTGAATGTCACGGATCTGGGAGGTCGTAAGAGGAAGGCGGCTACCCCCCTTCTTGAGCCCCGATCTGGCTCCTGTGGTCGGGACAACACCACCGGTCTCAGGCAGGGTAGATCCCCTTCTGCGGCCACCCGATCGACTAGATTTGGGGATCTGGTGATTAAATTTGGTGCCTGTGGTTATTTTCATCTAGATTTCTCGGCACCTTTGATTATTGTGGTGGATTGCATGTTTTTCACTAAATCTTTGTCACCAAACTGGTTTTATTCGGTGAAATGGTGTTCTTTGCATATTGGTGTTTTTGCCCCTCCTGGATCCGTCACTCTGGAGTATTTTTATACTACTGCCAAGGACATGCCTGCGATTATTGTTATGGATGAATTTTTTGAAAATGGTAGATCTCAGTTGGGAGCTTTTTACAGTCCCTCTAGGACTCTATGTTCAGATGCTTTGCCTTCTTTATTTTTAGATCCTGTCTATTTTCCATTGACGCCGGCGAGCTTGCTTCTACCGGTGGGATCCTAGCGAGGGACTCTGTGTTCTCTGAGTGGAGTCGGGCTGGAGGACTCTGACGCCTCGGGTTCTGGTTGGGGGTACTCTAGGTATTTCTCCCCGATTATTTCGAAAGTATTCAATTCGAATTGTGGGGATAAGGGAAAGTTGGAAGGTTATTGTAAGGGTGAATCCCTCGTGAATAGTGGCGAGTCAAATCATATTTATTATCTTCCATGTCCTGCCTTTCCGTGTGAAAGAGAAAAAGACTGTGCTGAAAAAGCAGGAAATATGACATGCCTTGACACTGGACCTTTCGAGATTTGCTCTCCTGGCATCCCCTGTTAATCCTGGTTACTTTTGTGTTACTGATTTGTTTCTGTCTACTTTCCGTCTTAAAATTGATCTATTTTATTCTAATTGGACATTGTTATTTCAAATCATTTTCTGGTTGATTTGGAATGAAAGGAACAATAGGTCTTCCAAATCATTCTCTGGTTGATTTGGAATGATTACCAATGATATCTTTTCATTGTTTTACTGTTGGGTAGACTCTTTGGCTAGAGGTTTCGAAAAAAGTGAAAATACACGGGCAATACCATCTTATCAGCATAACAAAGTTGTGGAGCATAGTTTATTGGCTCCCAGCAATCCCAAATGAGATGGAGTATGATTCTGGAACTCTTGCTCTTCCCATGCGTGATTAACTTCTGGTTAATTGATACTATGCAGCTTGCAGTTGCTGAAATTTTTTGGTTCATAAGATACTTGTAATATTTTTTGGTCACGTTGTGTGACGGGGTACCATACTTGTAATATTTTTTGGACACTACTTTTTTTTGGAGGCTGTAGAGCCTATGGATATGTAATATTTGTGGACCTCTATATTTCTTATCTGGCATTAAGGCCGAAGAAATAATATTTATCTCAACCGTTAACAAAAAAAAAAAAAAACAAACAAACATAGAACACACAGAGAGACAATAGAAGACAAGAAAACCATGAGTAGCTTGCTGGTGCTTAGTGATTTTACTAACAGACATCAAGTTAACGTTAAAAGATGGTGCATGTAACACTTTGATTTCTCCTATAATGTGAACCTCTACCGTTTCATTGTTAGGTAATCTATTTGGTGTCACATTTGTAGGCTTTGTAACATTTTCAAGATTAGCTATATTGAATACCATATGGTCTGATGTCATTGTATCAATAATCCAACTCTTGTTCTTAGCAAACGAACAGTTAGATGGTGATATACCTACCATTTGAGCTAAATGTTGTGCATTGTTGTTATTCACCATTTGAGCTAAATCTTTGTTGTGCATTGTCAATTTGTATTCCTGTTTCCTGTTTTATATTGTCAGTTTATATTATTAGTGATTTTAGGTAAGCTCAAATAGAATATTCATAAACTTAAATGCATCAAGTAGACTTGTGAAGAATCAAAGTTGAATGATGTTTTATGATTATATGAAAAATCAAAATTGGAGGTATAAATATCCTACCAGATTTGAACGTGCAAAGAACTGTTTTGTCTACAGAGTGTTGTGTTTTGTAGAATATACAATTCAAAATAAGAGTGAAGGCATTGGTGTAGTTTATTCTCCTTGTGGAAAATGTCGAAATGTGTCCTTACATAACATGGAAATAGTGATAATGTACATTGTTCAAAATGGTTTTGTACAAGGATATATCTTATGACATTTGCATGGAGAACGTCGAAAGAGATCTAGGGAGGATCAAACTACATTGGAAGAGTTAGGTGATGATATAAAAGAGATGATACAAGATGCATGTGGACATTAGTTTCATAGCGAAGAATTAACATAACAAAGAGGATGATGAAGGTCCTTCGACAAATAATTAAGAATACACACAAACGTGATCAAGATTTTGAGAAGTTTGAAAAATTAATGCAGAATGACAAAAAACCATTGTATTCAGGTTGTCTTAAATTCTCAAAACTCTCATTCATTGTTCAAATGTTCCAAATCAAGTGCATGAACAAAGTGACAAACAAAGCCTTCTCTATATTGTTGGAGTTGTTTAAAAATGCGTTACCTGATGAGAACGAGCATTCATAGAGTTGGTATTAAACAGAGAAAATGATGATTGACTTGGGTTTGGAATACATAAAGATAAATGCATGTCAAAAAGGTTGAATGTTATTCAAAGGTGATCACAACAATCTAAATAAATGTCCAGATTGTCATGCTTCAAGATAGAAAGTTAAAAAGAAGAAGGCAGGAAAGAATGTACTTGTCAGAGTATTACGCTACTTTCCATTGATACTGAAGTTGCAAAGATTGTTTATGCCTAGTAAAACTGTAAGCTTAATGAAATGACATTATACTTATCCTTCCGATGGTTATGGAAAAATGAGTCATACTAAAGACACGGAAGCTTGGAAAGACTTTGATAGGAGGCATCCATTGTTTAGTAGTGATCGCCGTAGTGTCAGGCTTGGGTTGGTAAGTGATGGATTTATTCCATTTAATGTGGTAAAAGGATCTAGCAGAAGCACATAGCCTGTGGTTTTAGAATTGTACAACTTACCACCGTGACTTACACTAGATCAATCTTATTTTATGATGTCTCTTTTAATTGATGGTCCCAAGTCACTTGGAAATTAGATTGATGTTTTTCTAAAACCGTTGATTGATGAATTGAAGATGTTCTGATTAGAAAGCGTGGAAACATATGATACAAACAATGAAGAAATTTTTATGATGTGTGCTACAATTTTATGGACAATTAGTGATTTTTCTGGATATCGAATGCTATCAGGGTGGAGCACAAAAGGGTATAAGGCTAGCAGGTGAGGACACCGTTGGAAAACGATGGTCGATGGTTTTAAACGTCGGGCTAACAGATCCTCGGTAAAAACTACTTTTCTACTAGTACTTGAATATTTGAAGTGATGAGTTCATGTTCTGCAAATAAGAGAGGGAAAACACATACAACCTTTGATCATGATATGTTCATTCGAATCCCTAGAAAATTTTGATATGCATGGTTATTCAAATCCCATTTCTTTCTCAACTCCCTTTTTGCCATTCATTGGGGATGACTTACAACACGATTCTAGATTGTCGCCTGATGACCCTTCCGCTGTGCAAGCACTTACATTACTCGCTTGCGTGGATGGATAGTGTAGACACCCTGGTTGTGGTCAATGTTGGTAGGTGAACCCGGCAGATAGTGCAACTGGACGACTGATCCGATCCTACCTTAATTTCCCAACCAAGCCCATAAACCAAAATCAACCCAAAACCTCAAATCACCCTTAACTCCACTCATCCAGCTAAGCCCAACACCTAAAAACCCAGCCCGTGTGCTCTGGCCCAATGACATGCATGGCCCGATAGTGCAGCCCAAGTGCGCATCAGGGCCAAGGCAGCATGACAAGTGCCGCCTGACTTGTTGCTTTCGTCGTGCAACCTTGTACCTCGTAGGAGCGATGTTGTGCATGGAGCGTCGGTTTGTCCCTCGACGTGCCTGACATTTTCGACCTCCCACACCCTACCACCAGCCTTCCTTAACCTGCACCGCCTGTTGCTGCACGCCACCTCTACAGAGTGCCGATGAGCCACTCCCTGGCATCCCTGACATTGAGCCACCCATGTCATCAGCCACCTACCATCCCAGACGACGCACCAAAAATCCCCTCGAGCTCCTTCAGCCAGACACTGCCATTTTTCGCCAAGGAGAACCTAGAGAAATCCCGAGAGCAACCTCGCCAGAGAAAAGGTGAACACCCAACACCCAAATTGTGAGGAGC
Source organism: Posidonia australis (assembly GCA_024699735.1). Taxonomy (NCBI): domain Eukaryota; kingdom Viridiplantae; phylum Streptophyta; class Magnoliopsida; order Alismatales; family Posidoniaceae; genus Posidonia; species Posidonia australis. The sequence goes on from JAMKQA010015984.1 coordinate 12,217, forward strand.
CACCTTCTTCCATCGTCGACCAGCATCTCGAGCTCCTCCTTGGAGTCCCCAGCCATTCCTGAGCCGCTTGTAGCCACCATGATCAACGTTTAGCCACCTCGCTAGAGTTTCCTCATCTGTCGATGCTGGTGACGCATCCCCAATTGCCCACAAGTACAACTCTTCCCACAGGACCATCATTGGAATATCTAGCATCGTATTTGCATCATTCCTACATGGTTTATTTCATGTTTTTGCTCCCATTTATGCATCCTGTCACTCTCACCGCCGGCGGATGCCGATCACTGGAGTGAGGCCATCCCAGTCCTTGAGCGTTTGGTGCAGGCGTCCGACGACCCCTCTCCCTCCTCCTTTATTCCTCGTAGCAAGTTGAAAACCTCCCGTGGAGGCTCGCCGAAGGAAGGTCGACACTGACGTCGACGATGGGGATGGGAAGGAGAGCTCATTGCTTTCCGATGTTTCCCTTGCATTCACATCCATTCATGGTGACCTCCCCAAGCTCCCGGACATTCCCTTTAGCTCGATGATGCCCGTTTTCTAGGGTGAGGCAATGAAGGAGGAAGGTCTGGTCCCTGTCCCACCTGCGTGCCTTGATAGCGCATCTCACATGTGCGTATTGGACAGGGCCTGGATGGGGTTAGACTTGACCAAGCCAAGGTCACACTTTCCCTATTCGAGGTCACCCATGCATGTTTTGTTTCTTCTAATTTGGTTTTACCCTGCGACGCTTTGATCTCTTGCTTTTACCTAAGTATTCTCATATGAAGTGATTTTCCCGGTTTTTTTAGCTCATGCATGTCCCCTAACATGATAAATTACCCTTGCATCTTGTTAGTCATTGCATTATAACCCCTGTGTGTCTGGGATCAGGCCATGATGGCAAATAGCCACGACATTTACTGATGGCGCATCGTGGTTGCGCGAGTGACTTGTGCGTCACACATGCACGTGTCATCCAGGGGTGAAATCTGGTACAACTTAGCAGTTGGTCCCACCACACCTGCATCCTAGGTTTTTGTTCTGTGTCTCTTGTTTTGATTACATTCAGTTTCCAATGACATGTTTCCTTAGCCATATAATTTATTTCTCTAGCATCATCCATATAGTCCCACTAATCGACATCTAAGTACTGACATTTCCATCCATACAAGCGAAATTCCAAGAAAGACTGACAATTGTCGGGCGAACGAGGATGCTTAACACCTTCTCTATACGTAACAAGAATCCTTATCCTTTCTTTGATTCGCAATCATCCTTGTGTCGAATCCATTTGTCATAAGTCATCTATTATTTCGCATTTGATTTCGAGTTTTGGTTTTACGATACAACTTTCTTCGTCTTCCTGTTTTGAATAAATTAGGTGGCGACTCCTTGTTTTATCCTCATATTGTTTTTTCGGTGTTTTAAAGCCGTCTTCCCGTCGTCAGATTCGTCGTGGTTTTATTGGTCTCCTATCCCGATCGTATGGTTCTACTCCGTTCGACATGGTCAAAGATAGAAGAAACCTGCACGCAGGCGAGTCCCACCATATTTTATTAGAAAACTCTTCCACAAGAGAAGAGGGTGCAACTGACAAGCTAAAGCCTACAAGGCTCATTGCCCGTACCACTTACAAGAAGTTAAAAAGATTTTTTTTTTTTGTTAATAATAGGAACAATTGATGTATAGGCACATTTATGGATCTACGTATGAGAATATCGAACTACATTACACAGCAAAACCTAAAGAATATCAAAGACAGAAAACTGGGTAAAGAGCGTCGATGTTTACATATTACCCAATCCACCATTTACTTACGTACATTGATTGGGAAAAAAATCGTACACACAGAAAGGTTCTTATTTAAGATTAATTTGTACGTACGTATGCTTTCAAAACTCAAAACCACAACCACACTCGACAGTGGAGCAAACAGAATGTAGGCATTTGCCTCCGACCTCGGGAGCTACACCTGCGTGCCTTCAATGAATTCTTTCCGCACTGGATCCTGCACAGCAGGTAGCCGCTCTTCTGGCTTATCAAGCCGTTGTTTGAACTCCTGCATATAGAATGCACCGTGGTAGGTCTTGTCAACCCCGTGCTTCTCGTGTTCTGGCGACATCCGAAGGATTCCCAGTGCCCTTAGCGTAAGAAAGAGAGGTCCCATCATGGCGCTTACCCAGCCAATGGTCGTAATTATCTGTATAATCTGAGCTGCCAGTAATTTTCCGCCGCCACCCATGAACAGTCCGTATGGCCTGTTGTTTCCGTAGATCTCGTTTATATACCTCTTCCTTGCAAAGAGGCCGGTGAAGAGGACCCCCCAGGTACCGCAGCCAGCGTGGAGCTGTGCGGCCTCCAGTGGGTCGTCATACCCGACCTTCTCCGCTAGAACGTTAAATCCGATCAGCACGAGAGCTGAGACGAACCCAGAAATGATGGCTGCCCAAGGTTCAACCACGGAGCATCCGGACGTAATGCCCACCAACCCACCTACGTACATATATGTCAACGTTTGTTAGAGAAAAAACAGTATCAGATCAATTCGAGGTTGTGAATTAGTCAAGTAGTCAGGAAGTACGTACCTAAGAGCCCGTTGCAGACATCGGCCACGTTCCAATGGTCGGCCATGAATAAGCGCTTGAAGAAGAGGGTGGTGAGGCCGGCGGTGCAGGCGGAAATGGTCGTCGTGACGGCGGTGCGACCGACCGCCGACCACTGCCCATAGAAGGACCCGGGGGACCCGTAGGATTTGAAGATGACGGCGAAGGAGCCGGGGTTGAAACCGAACCACCCGAACCAGAGGAGGAGGGTGCCAAGCACAATGAAGCCCGGGTTATGGCCCGGGATGGGTCCACCTCTGTCGGAGAATCGACCCTGCCTAGGACCCTCAATCAAAGCTCCCCATAACCCGGCTATGCCACCCACAATGTGGACGACGCCCGACCCGGCGAAGTCGATGGACCCCGTACCGAAGAGAAGGTTGTTTTCCTTGAAGGGACTTGCCCATCCATCAACGGACCAGAACCAGTGGGCGACGACGGGGTACACGAACCCGGTGAGGAAGGAGGAGTAGATGAGGTAGGACACGAACTGGGTCCTCTCCGCGATGGACCCCGACGTGATCCCGGCGGTGGCGATCGCGAAAGCCCACTGGTAGAAGAAGAAGGAGTAGTCAGACCCAGGTTGGGGGACCTCTTTCAGCCCAAAGAACTGCTTCCCGATGAACCCATTCGATGGGCTGCCGAACGCGAAGGCGTATCCGAACAGGTAGTACGAGACGCCTCCGGACACTGCGTCGAGAACATTCGTGAGCAAGATGTTCATGTAGTTCTTCTGCTGGACCGAGCCAGCGCACAGCATCGCGAACCCCAGCTGCATGGCGAAGACCAGGTATGCCGAGAAGAGAAGATAAGTGTTGTCCACGGCGGAAGCGGCGTCGGTGAATTTGCCTTCGATGCTGTCGAAGCGCTCACAGAGCGACGTGACCGCGGCGGCGGAAAGGTTCGCCGTCGCCAGCTGGGCCGGGCAAGTCGACTCCTGCGCCATGTACGAAGGCAGCAGACATTGGAACACGCAGAGCGAGAGAAAGAATGATAGACGCATCGTTCGATGGATGGATAGATACATGGAGAGAGAGATGGAGATAGATATACAGGAGGAGAGGGTGTATACTAGCGTATATATAGGACAACTTTGAAGAAATGAGAGCATATGTTACATAGTGCTGAATCATTTGGATTCAAAGTGGATTCCACAGGGACGCAAGGTTTCTTACCCAAGTAGACGGACTACTTGGGGTTTGGCACAGAAACTATGGATTTTAGTTTCTCTCTCTTGTTGCAAGTAAGACTGCAGGAATCCAAGGAAGGAGTATCTCCGACTGAAATGAAGAAGACATCCATTATTATTTTAACTTCAACCACCATGAATGAAGTCCGTCCCTTATTTTAACATCAACCACCATAAAGGAAATTGATAGTTTTTTTCTTTTTTTTGATTGAGATGCCGTAGTTTTTATTGGATGTAAAAAAGACTCTTACAAAGTTTTTTTTTTTTTGGTTGACGGTAAGCTATTTGATATATTTTCCAAGAAAAAACTCTTTCCTAGTAGATCAAAAATATACAGTATTTTGCAAACAAGTAAGTCATAAGTGGAGTACATAGAGTCTACAAATTAAAGTAGCCAACACAGGCCAGCAATAAAGAAATAGTTGTTTGCAAATAGTCTATAATCAAAAAAGATTAACAGAAAGTTGATCAAAAGATGGATGATCCTCCCATGTGACTGGACCATGCTGCGAAGTACCAGCATTTCCACTAAAGAATGTTCTAGTGGTTGGAGGATCAATGTTTTCAGGCAGCTAGACAGAGGTGATGGAGTAGGGAGCATCTGCTTTGTCAAAACCTGTGGTGAAAACATCTATCCAACTATGAAAAAGAGTAGAAATTTCATGTATGCATAAATTAGGGATCTTAAGATGCCATCTAAAAATTCGGTTATTCCTTTCCTTCCAGATAACTCAAAAAGTGGCTTGAATCAAAGTGCTGAAGCCAATGGAAGGTAATTCTATTTTTAAAGGAAGAGGAACTGTAAATAAATCAACAATGGAAAAAATGACACGATAAAGATTCCCCTAGATGAATGTATGCCAAATGGAGGTAGCGAAATGGCAAAATATGAACAAATGTGTGACAGTTTCTATATGTATGTTGCAAAAAATGCACAGTTGTGGGCCATCACAACCCTTTTTACACAGATTGGCCTTGGTCAGGATTTTATCATGCAAAGCCAACCAAGCAAAAAAATTTATTTCGAAAGGAGCCCAACTGCACCAGATTGCATCATAACGAAGACCTCCATCATTAATAAAATTATAACATGATTTTACAGAGAAGATTTTGTTTGAGGAATTCCATTGTAACATATCATCTTGAGGAAGTAAGATAATGTTAGAGATAATATCTGTAAAAAGGTCAGCCTGGTCCTGAAAGAAATCAATGCTGGCAATTGACAATGGGCAAGCAAATAGGCTGCCAAAGTCTGTTCTAAAAATCTCAACAATTTTTGCAAGTGAGGTTTTTTTGTATGTGGCTAGAGTAAATAAATCTGGGAGATAATGTTTAAGTTTTATCCCATTCCACCATTTACTTTCTCAGAAGATGGTGCTGGTGCCATTGTGAACCACTAATTCAGAACAACAGTTGACCAGATTAAAGCATGTTCTCAATTCTTGCCATAGTGGAGAAGATCTTTCAGAAGATGAGTTCAGAATGGCCCTAGGCCAATTTCTAGTAAAATACTTTGCTTTTATAATTTCTTTCTATTTTAAGGAGCAAGAGTTGGAGAGTAGTTGCCATAGAAGTTTAGATTTGAGGGCTAGATTAAAATTCTTGATGTTGATAATTCCCCAACCATTTTGTTGCTTAGATCTGCAAAGTAGGCCCCAACGGACGAAATGACCATAAGATGAAGTGGAAACATTTGATTTCCTAAGAAATCTAGCTCTAAGTTTGTCTATAGCCTCTCTAGCCCTTTTAGGGAGATGTAAAACAAATAGGAAATAGGTGGGGATGGCTGAGAGGACAGAATTGACCAAAGTTAATCTTCCCCCAAGAGAAAGATGCTTTGCCTTCCAAAGAGATAATTTATTAGAAATTTTGTTATCAGCCCAGAGTTAACAGCAAGAGAAAGCATTGTGGCTCACCACAGTTATCAGCACCAACGTGGCGCATCACAGTGGAGCACCAAGCAAGCGCACCAAGCAGGCGCACCATGTTGGCGCATCATGCTGGCACACCATTGTGGCTCACCAAGCTGGCGCACAACCACTTCTCAGGTTGCTGGCTATTGGCTTTCTATATTCTATGCTTGTAACCCTCACTCGCGAATGTTCTTCACGAATCTACGCGAGGCTATTGCGTTTTGAGACCTTTTGCATCCCAAGGAGTTACCATTTGATCCTCTTTAAAAAGCCTTGCTTAAGCAATATTTTGCTCTCTTGGCTGAGCTACCTACCATCTCTTAGCGAGTCACCCACTCCAACAACCTACACCTCAATTCCCAGAGCACTTTCTCACATCCCAGAGCACTCCCAGCTGAATCCAAGGCAACAAGGAGGAGATACCTTGAGCCATCCAAGGAGGAGACACCCTAGACAAGGTAATGCTCTTTACCAATCTCTACTTAGGTTTTTTAGATCATATTCGGAATAAAGTATGCAACCAACTGATATGTAATCTGTATAGAGATGATCTTTTTCAAGCCTTTATGATAATTTGGATGCTCCTTCATGTATGTTCATATGTCTCTGTATCATTATAATTTTTGCACTGTATGGTTTCTGTTTTAATAAATAAATCATGATCCAATGCAATTACTAGCTATGAAATGAACTGTAAACATCCTTTCTACATGTTTATCATCTCTACATGGTTGTTAAGCTAATTAAATCATTGCACAATCCTTGAAATCCACCAAGCAGTAGTTACAACCCCTTATAACTCATGAATAAGCATAATTTGAGGAGAGAAATAATAAGAGGATTTTTATGCTTAATGATTTATCATACTTAATTTCTCTAGCATCTAAATAATTGATCTGGATAGAATTAACCAAAGTTATCTTTGGCATCTGGCCCAGATTCTAAAATCAGACTGCAGTCTGATTCAGAATTTCTGGGTTGCACCGAACTGGAGCACCAACATGGTGCACCTAGACAGAGCACCAACCTGGTGCACCATCCTGGTGCACCAGCCTGGTCACAGTGCAAGCCACCAACTTTGTATCATGATCTGCATGTTTTTCCAAGTGTTTTGGAGTGTGATTTTCCTAGTGTGTAATCTCTGATATGTCATGTTCTGGTGTGCATGATTTCAGCCACTGATAGCATTGTTAATATTAGTTTTGCATCTTGCATAGTAAGCCTGTTGTTGTGGTCTGGTGAACTGGTTGCCCCATGAACTCCTGTTTGGGAAGTTCTTATGCAACAGTCCATGATCCAAATCTGGATAGCATGGCTGAAACCCATTGGTTTTCTTTAGTATAAGGGTGGTGTGGTCTTGTGTGAGGGATATTACCTTTGAGCATAAGACCCATATTGTGCTTTCTTTCTTGGGTTTCCTCTCTCCCTTGTGACCTTGTGGGAAGAAGGGAAACCCACTCATGTGTGATCGGTTTTGTTAGGTATTCATGATGCATTTTCAGATAGTTTTATGCACCTTTGCAAGTTTTATATCACTTCACTGGCACACTTTTCTGTCACACATCAGTAGAGTACATAGGTGGTGCACCAGACTGGCGCACTATACAGGTGCACCTGCCTGTTTTTCATTACACACAGTGGCTTTTTGGCATGGTGTTTAGCATGTTTTCCGATTTGATTTTCCTTTAGTTTTCTTTGGGTGTCCTCCTGGATATATCAGGACTCCAGTCTGTTTTCATTCATTTTTATGCATGATAGCTCATGTTTTGCATGTAGTAAAGCGAAAATGAAAGTTACTCGGTGTTGTTAGATCTTTGATCATATCTGTGCAATATCCTTGCACCGGTGCTTGACCCACCGCACGGGTGACCTTAATGAACATTAGGACACACCCTACAACCCATACACCCATGTTTAGCATATGGCACCACTTACATATAGTATTGCATTGCATATCGCCCACGGGCGTACAGAAACAGGCTGAAAAGCCGACATTTCAAACAAGTAAATGAGAAACCCATGAAAGACCGATTTTTTCGTGCGCACGAGGGTGCCTAATACCTTCCTCGTGCGTAATAGGGATACTTGCCCATTTTCTGGTTCGTGTTGACATTTTCCATTGGTTTTTATGGCATGGTTTTAAAGTTTTAAAACGGTTTTCCTCGTCTCCCGTTTTAAATAGATTAGGTAGCGACTCCTGCATTTTTACCATTATTTTTATTGTTTTACCATGACTTTGTCGACTATCGTGCATTTGACCTTTCGCGCCAAGCACGAGGCTGTCGCCGGCATGGTTACAATTTCAACCGAATGTCTTAATCTACTTAGAAAGGGTGTTGGCAACTGAGATTTGTGTTTGGTAGGGTATGGATGAGGAAAAAAGGGTTTCATAAGGATAATTTTCGAGTTAGGTTCTGTAAAATTTAGAAAGGAATTATTTGTAACTAAGGGTAAAATAATCAGACAAATTAAAAGTTTAATAGTGTTTACCTAAAAAGATAGTTTATTATAATTTACCATAATCAAAGGAGACAAGTTGTAACGAAAAAAATTTAAGTTATTAAGTTGCAAAACTCAAATAGTTAAGGAAGATAAACTGTAATTTAACTATTGAATGAGGCAAGTTATAACAAAAAAAAGTTTAGGATATTAAATTAAAAAATGTGTATAGTTAAGGCGAAAAACTGTAATTTAAACCTTAGAAGAGTAAATTACAGTGGATAAAACAATCAAATCATGTAAAAATTCAAGAAAAAGTCAACACATGAATGGGTCTCATACAGGTGGGACCCATCAACCTGTGAGAGAGTTGCCTTAGTTGGCCCTCTCACGATATTTATCGTCTTATTTAAAAAGGAGGTTTGTTGTATTTTATCATAGTTGAGGAAGATAAATTGTAATAAAAAAAAAAGAATATTAAGTTAAAAAATATTAATAATTAAAGAAGTTAAATTGTAATTTACTTTAACAAATATTATTCGTTGTCTTGGACGGCTAGTGAATCAGTCTTCAGTTTTGTTATACCTTATTTTGTTGAAAAAAGTATCCGATTATCACGCCATTGGATCCAACAAGTATCGTTCGTTGTCTTTAGTGCCTTTTCTACTGTTTGAGTGTCTCATTCAACTTCTTTAAATTCCACGGAAAAGACAATTTGTGATTCAAAGAACACGTTTTCCGCCCACACGTCTCCCCTCTGTAATCTTAGGTGTTTGCATTTCCAGAATAATAACATCAAACATATATATTAGGTCTCCATCACAAAAGTCTTCGAGTAAAATACCCTCTTCTTTAAAAAAAAAAAATGGTTTTGTGTGTGCGTAATGACACGATTAGGGAATCTGTTACATTGATAAGTATATCACCTCCAAAGAAAATTGGCTACTGCCATGATGGCCATGATACAGATGCTAGGGGTAGTTCATGACGACCTCATCCTTTCAGATATAAAATGTCAAGGGGGAAGGATAAGAGAGGAGTCAAACTCACCACGTTACTTCCAAAATGGATGAGTTAAACAATACTCGTTAGTCGTTACAAATAAATAGAGATACCATTATGACCTATGCTAACATTACAACAAGTTTGCAACCAGAAAACTTCCTGTCTTTTTCAACACACTAAATTTGATTCCCTCCAAGCAAGAATAAATTGACTTGATATTATTGTACTCAGGAATATGAAGAAACTACGTAAATAACTTCTATTCTTGGTAACTTGGACAATATTTTGCAAAGTTGGTGGATAGCTTTGCATAAAGAAAAACGAATCACTTGAGAACAAATGGCATTGGTTCCATCAGAATCTTGCTTGTTAAACGGTGCTGTTAAGCACGCATTATTCAGAGGATTATATTCCGGGCAGCCACTTAATTGGCCAACCAAACCATTCAAAAGCCATTGTTTTAGAGTGAAAAGATTGTAATCGTGTTCTTGGTTTCTATCTCCCCTATATCACTGTCATTTTAAATAAAATTGTATGAATGACACCATTCATATTGTATAGAAGACATGCGCGCAAACTTGGTCACAAGTTGATGTTGGTATTTGTACTATTCAGTCCGCCACGTTAACATACGTGCATATTGACGTATAATGCATGCCTTGTCACATATTTTATGCCAAACAGGTTTTCTATGCATTAATTAGAGAGATGATCCTGTAAAGTCTAAGCTGTGTCACATATTCCTAATATCGTCGTGTAATAAACTTGTCACATATTGTATATCGTCGTGTAATAAATTAGAGAGATGATCCAGTAAAGTCTAAGCTGTGTTAGGAAAGGTGTGGGGAGGTTGGGACACGAGTTTAGCTTCAAGTAAAGAGGGTCTGTAGGCAAGTATTTGCCCCATATGCATACTTGTCTACCATCACTCCTGTGAAAAGTTCAATTCGCATCCAAAATTAGGATGGAAGGAGTGCTCTAGGGCTTGAATCGCTTCTCCTGCAGAGAAATGAGCATGGAAGCCTAGTCCTTTTTCCTTTTTTTTTGAAGTGGAAATCCAAGGTTCCACTTTGTCATTCAAGTAGTTTAGGGGTAATTAGGTTCGACATACAAGACGACCCTTAAAGATCACAGAAGTTTGGGGTGAATGTCTGCTGACGCATGATTCATCACAGGGTTTGAGTAGACATTTACTCCGGATGTCTGTTGATGTACCGCTTTATTTCAGGAGATTTGCGGACATCTACTCTAAACGTCTGCACCTTCTTAGATTTCAAATAAGGACTTGGGCAGATGTCCACACGAATGTCCACTGCGAGAATACTTTATTATAAATGGACATGTTTTATCCCGGTTATGTCTCCAACCAACGCTATAGAATCTATACTACTAAACTAGGATTAAATACACTAATAAAGAAAACAAACTATAATCTATTCAGAACCTGTGTGTGTAGCTAATGGTTTTCATCTACGAACATCGGACTGAATTGCAATCCAACTGAGTACCTGAAACAAACATTATAAAAATATGCGTGAGTAACTTCTAAGCCACTTAGTACGCCCAAAACACAGTGGAAAACCTCTAATAACTAAATGTTGGACTCTCAAAACTAAAACAAAACTCTTTTAAATTTCTTTTTGGAAATTATCGACAAAACTTATCTTTTCTAGGAAATTTCTTCTCTAAAAAAGCTTCTTAAATATGCTTTAATGCTTTTCTGAAAAACAACTCTAGACTAGACTCTAGTCGAATCTCAAAACTCAAATCTGATTAAAATACTGATCTTTGGCTGAAACTAGTCCAAAACTTCTGTTCTCATCTCAGTTAGAATCTGACTAAAACTTAAAAGCCAAAACTTAGCTCGATTCTAGCTTAAAACTATACTAAAATATCAAATCTAAAAAACTTTTCTTTTTTGATGTCACCATGATCAGAGGTGATCTGACCACAAGTAGTTGAAGTGGTACCAACCTCAACCTCCTGCATAGCTACAGTGAAAGTCTCTGTGCTGGCATACCATCGTCTCGACCAACGGGCCTTACTAATATGTTCTCTTTTCTTTTTTTCTCATTTGCATGGAGATGCGTTCTCCCAACGCTCCTCTAGCTGTTTGAGCACACAAGTTTTCATACTCGGTCCATTCAACACCTATTATTTGAACACCAAGTTTCTCTAGCTGGGGCCACAACTCTGAAAATCTCATTCTAAAAACATGCATTTTCCTTTGAAATCTTTATTCTAAATTTTTTCCAATATGGAAATTTTTTCTGTAAAACTTTTCTTTTCTGAAATAGTTTCTCTATAACTCTTACTTAAATCTCAATAATTCTTATTAAGTAAAAATGCCAAAACACACAAATCAGGCTGTAGACACCTCGATTTTGAAGTCACTTAGCAACAGACTTCTCTAGATGATGCTCTGGTTGCGACCACCAAAATCTTAGCCCACTTAGGCCAACACTAGCCTACTCTGACCTAATTAAAATAAAAACCTAACAAAACACATTTAAAATCCAATTAATAATTAAAATCCAAATTCAAGTCAAAGCCAAATTTAAAACACTTAAAATCCAATTAATGAAACAAAAACCCTAATTCAAGCCAAAATGAAATAAAATCCTCTTAAATCCATTTAAAATCCAAGTAATTAAGTGAAAACCCAAATTAACAATCAAAATTCATTAAAAACACTAATTAATGGAAATTCAAAACTCTAATCAATCCAAAAACCCTAAACCCTAATTTAAAACACAAAAACCTATATTAAAACCATAAACCCTAATTAAGTCGCAAAACCCTAATTCAAAACCAATTAATTAAACCCTAAGTCCCAAAATCAAAAATCAAATTTAAATCACAAAACCCTAATTAAAAACTTAAAATCAAAAATCCTAAGATCCATGAAAGTCCCAAAAAAAATAAAATAAAAACCTAAAATAATTAAAACCCTAATTTAAAACCAGTTAATTAAACCTTAATCACAAATTTAATTAAAATCATAAAACATAAATAAAAAGCCTAAATTAAAGTTCAAAACCCTAATTCAAAAACTTAAAATCAAAAGCCCTAAAATCCATGAAAATCCCAAAATAAAATAAAACAAAAACCTAAAATAATTAAAACCCTAAATCAAAACCTAAATAAAATACTTAATTAAATCAAATGAAAATCATTTAAATCAAAACCTAAATAAAGTCCTTAATTAAATCAAGTGAAAACTAATGAAATCTAAATTTAATCTAATCAAATCCAAAATTTAAA